>DF364516.1:1757-29747 GCA_000787875.1 Solanum virginianum | reverse complement strand
CCCTAAACAATATAAATAAGCTTGAATTGAGGGCTTGAAAGTGAACTTAGCTTGAGCTTGAAGATTTTATACTTGGAAAAATTTCAACAAAAGCATCAAATGGTTTGTCACACGGTCCGTACCAAGCTATACGGACCATGTACTCCTCCGTACCACTTCACTTAAAAAAATTCTTCACGATAATATTCTAAGACAATGATTTAATACTTAGAAAATTTCCACTCCGGCACTTATACGGGAAATCTCACAGATTATGAAGGGTCATATGGTCCGTGAAACGGTCTGTGCTACTTGCCTTTGGTTCCAAAACTGTGGGATTTCAAGGCTAACGCTACCACACAGTCCATAAAGCCTCACAGGGCTTGTGTGGGGTCCATGTGTGGTATGCATTAGTACAAAACTCCACATTAAAGGTCATACTCCCCATAAAAGGTTAAGGGCCACTCCAAGGAGGTTCCACATGGTCCGTACAGCCTCACACGGACCGCGAAAGCTTCCATGGAGCGTATTTGTCCAAAGCTTTCCTGATCCAAATTTCCAAGCTCCATAAAGGTCGTACAAAGTCTGGGTCTTTACATCTGGTTATTTCTTTTGGAACGAATATTTTTTATCATTTTGCCTTTTTTGCTCGAATTAATTGATTTTGGTGTCTTTAGATTTATTACGTGATTATGATGCTATATTTGAATATATTGTGGTGAGATGGATTATTGAGGAAGCGAAAAAGTCATGGAGTTGTCTTGATTCGAGACATTTTCTAAGGCAAGTAAACTTCTAACCTTTTGTTAAGTATGTTTGAACTTTATATGCTCCTATATGTGTGGAATTGAGTATTTTTGGGGTAGAATTATTCCATTATAGGCTTTGATCATAAGACTTTGGTTCGAGAACTTGTTCATGTTGTGAAATCTTAACTTGTGAGATATTTGTAGATCCATAATACATGTAATCTTGTGAGTGATTTGATATTGCTACTAAGATGATGCCTATATTTAAACGAGAATGATTATTGAAACTGTGATGACATTGAAATCACTGTGATATTGAATATTATGATGAAACTGACCTAGTGCACATTGTATCTACTATTATTTTAGGGGTGACAATTGGCCAGGTTGGGTCAAAGTTGAACGGGTTATAATGGGTCAAGACACCAAACAGGTCAAGACCTAGCCTTATCGAAATTTGCTTGGGTTAAAATAGGTTGAGCAATGGGTTGTAGAGCAGGTCAAGACCCAACTCGACCCAATTTTACTAAGTTTTACTTATTTTATTTAATTTTTTTAATATTTTAGTACTTAATTAAATTATATTTTTCTTTATTATGGCTATATAAAATATATTAAATTAAAAAAATTGAAAATATTTTAACACGATCTCTCTTGAATTTATTTGGGTTACATATCAACCCAATTTTAAATGGGTTGAAATGGGTTAGGTTGATATGGATTGAGCTAATAACCCATCTAAACTTCAACAGATTGGGTCGGGTTAGGCTTAATTTTGCCACCCCTATATTATTTATGCATTTATACTTGTGATTGCAATGGTCGAGAGATGTATAAGGTAACAAGTGGGTTGGTGTCCGTGGTCTCTACTGGTCGATTATTATCCAAGGTCTCTACCTGCGAGCCGAGGTAATATGACAGTTGATGATATCTAAGGTTGCTTCCTGATAGGTAAGCATTGTTTGAGGTTATTACTGATAATGTTCACGGATACATTGTCTATGTGTGGGCCTCGTGGGTTTCATTCTCACACAGATATAATCAGCGGATATGTATCACAGGACAGACATAATTCAAGATTATTTGACATTTTATCACATTATTTACATCTCATGAAATTCACGCCATCTTATATTATTACTTACTTGTTATTATTATATGTCATGTTATGAGATTGGACATTTATTATACCATTTGACTTGTGTATCAATTGGATATTCTGAGATATGTTGCTAGGTGGTGAGTTTTTATATATATACTTGTGATTGGTATATTTTATAAGGACCCGAACATTGTATGACCTCATTAGAGCTTAAAAATTTTAGTTTAAAAAAGTTTTGGACCAAGGTGACACTCCATGGGAAGCCTCACGGTCCGTGTGAGGCTATATGGATCGTGTAGGGCCTCCTTGGAGTAACCCTTGGCCTTGTGTGGGGTGTTAAAGCTTAACCATGGAGTTTTGGACTAAGGCATGCCACACATGGACCCCACATGAGCCGTGTAAAGCTTCACGGACCGTATGTAGCCTTAGTCTTGAAATTCCACAGTTTGGGATCGAGTATAGTGATAAAACCAAACATACGGCTCGTACAAGGTGGTACCGCCTGGTATGGCCTCCCGTATAGCTTTTGAAGTGAAATTTTTCTATGTATTGGATCACTGTCTCGGAACTTAGTTGTGGAGAAATTTTCTAAGTGTGGTGGTATGGGCAAGCATACAGATCGTGTGGCCTTGTATGGCATGTGTAGCCCCTCCGTATGGATGATTTTGTTGGAAAATTCTAAATATGGGATTACCATTTTGGACCTTTGTCGAGTGTATTTTTTCCAAATATTTGATCATGGATATGTATATGGTACATATAGCATGTCACAGACTGTATAGTCCTCTATGAGACGACAATATTCAATTTTCCAACTCGTTTCAATAATGGCATTTTCATAATTATGGATTATCCTAAGGGGCTTTTGTGACTTCCTATTCTAGCTAAAGATTTCCTAATGACCTAAACTTTATTCCTTTCATTCAAATTCATTTCTCATATTTAAAATTCTCTCAACTCTCTCTCAAAGAACTCTAGTGGGAATTAAGCTTGGGGATCAGGGGAAGGCTCTTTCTGCACCAAATTTCTTCTTGAGTCTTCTTCATTAGCTAAGGTATATGGGTTTGATTCTTGGTTCCTTTCAACCAAGAAGACCCAAACTCTTTTCAAGTGATTTTCATGAATTTTAGTTTACTTTAAATATTGGTTTTCAATGTAATGGTGTATTAAATTCAATCAATGTATGGGCTATGTTTTATTTATTGATTTTAAAGTGAATTACCTTAATATGATGAAATGCATTGAAGTTATGAAGTTATGAAAGTTCATGTCCCCTTTAAAGCTTGTTATGTTTATGTATATGATTTTGATAAGATTATGGTTATGACAAGAATATGAGCACATAAATGTCTAAGATTATGGCTTTTTAAGTAGTTATGAGTATTTACAACACTATGTTTAAGGAGCATCAATTAAGGTTTGAGGCGGGGTGGGTTATCCCCAAGGGTTTATACTCATTTCTTAAGAAGGTGCTCCAAAGGAGCTATTCCTATGCATGAAAAGTATTCATGAAGAATGTTTTAGCTTTATGCCCTATTATGTATGATTATGAAGAATGTGATTTGGCATTTAAGCCTAATAATGCATGTAAATGATTTTAAAGTCTTATGCCTCTTTCACAAGCACGTATATGTATATATGTATCCTAGTGGGATGATGACCTAGTACTGAGAGGACCTTGAGATGGAGGCTCATTCTGTTAGTTGAGGCATGACCTGTTAGAGATGAATCTCATTGTCCCATAACTATGTGCCTACTATCTGTATGTTTCTGCCCCAAGGGGAAAGAAGGAGAAGAATGTTAAGCACCTACCTTTGGCAAGTAGGTTATCTCTTTATCTGTTGTAGGGTAGACAATGGAGTTTCAAGTGATAGGTCACTTGATCTTATGTTGATTATGGTCCCATCCTTAATATGTACGAAGTATTTGCCCATTCATGCATCATGTATCTCATGACATATTGCTATACTATTCTCCTGATATATGATTCTTTCTATATATGTGCCCTTGTCATCTAACATAAAATGCAGGTTTAATACGTTATATACATTGCATGCCTCTATAGTTAGTACATTCAAACATATTAACAAATACTTTTGCCTACATGATCTAACCATTTAGGGACCGAGGACTACCTTCATCCACCGTATGACGGTTAGCTTAAATTTTGAGATTGGCATGTTGTGGTAAATCCTATCTTCTAAGGACAACCCATTATTCCTCTACCTATGGTGTTTTGTTATGTTATTTACTTTGAGGGTGAGCCTGGGGAATGTCTTGGCACTCATCCTATCTTATGACTAGAGGCAATGTTGGATATCTGGTGTACTCCTTTACGTTTATATGCCAAGTATTGTATGTTGAGATTTTTATTATGGATATGGCTATCTAATGGTTAAGCTATTATGGATCAATTATGACCTTATGTTATGGATTCTTGCTATGATGTGAAAGATCCCAAGTCCTGTAGTGCCCCTATAGAGTGTGTCCTACTTTTTTGTCCCTTAGAATTATATGTTTGCTAACCATATGCGCTTTCGAACTAAAAATGTGTGAATGGATGTTAGGAGGCTTGTTTGGGGATTCTTAGGTTCCCAATTCACCATGTTACTCCTAGGCCCTAGCTCCGGGTCGTGACAAGCTTGGTATCAGAGCACTAGGTTGTAAATGATCCTCGGAGTCCAACATGCCGCATAGAGTAGAGTCCTATTCATGGTTGTGAAGTACACCATGCCTATGAATGGGAGTCTATGATGATGATCTAGGAATTTTCTCACTTCTTCATATCTTATTTCGTGCTATGGATCATATGTTTGGTTTCCTTATCTTGATGGTGTCTTTGCTCCATTAGAGAAAATGCCCCGAGGAAGAGCTCCCCTACTAAGACTGGCCCCAGCCAATGAGGGTCAAGCACCTTAAGGGCCTATGAAAGAGCCTATCTTCAGTGGTGAGTTCTGTTCGACCTTTACTATGCTTGCCAGGTGGTGACTTCTCATACTAGGTAGGCTAATATTGCTGGGGAGCCCACCTCGGCTTCTAGGGTGAGATATTTCATCCGTATGAATTCTTCAGAGTTCTATGGGTAAAAGGCTGATAGAGATTCTTAAGAGTTCATTGATGAGCTTACTAAGGTGTTAGAGTATTATGGGGGTCACTTATAAGGAGAAAGCTGAGTTGGCTACTTATCAGTTGAAAGATGTGGCTAGAAAAGATCCCGTCTACCTTGTTCAAGTTACAGATCTCCTTTATTTACTTTGAGTTCATTGTTGTTCTTCTGGTTCTCCTTTAAAAGGGGTCATGGGGGAAAAGCCCCAACCCTCCTACATGCATTAAGTGACGACGGCTCAAATGAAGCAAACCATTTCTTATAAGAGAATAGAAAATCACAAGAAAGATTTGCTCAAAAGTGACTAGAAAAGAGGCGGTCGAGAAGGCAAAGACTCCACTCTACCTATCGGACTAAACTAGTAAGTCTCGGGGGAAAGCGCCTGGGTTCCAACTAGGGCTTCAAAAAGACACTATCTCTAGTATCACTACTAGAGGAAGCGCCAGAGTGAACTGGAGATTGTAATTGAGTCTACGTAACTAGGGCTTCAAAAAGACACTATCTCTAGTATCACTACTAGAGGAAGCGCCAGAGTGAACTGGAGATTGTAATAAGATATTATAAATGATGAGATAGGTACCATAAAACTATCTGTTTAACTTTATGGACCACACTCACCAATTCACACCCTTATGGCTCAAGTGTGGTACACCCAGTGGTCGATGGAAAGGGTTTGTGGTAATGCTGTTAATTGGGAAGAGTTCAAGTTTGCCTTTTTGGATTGTTTCTTTCCACTTAAGCTTAGGGAATCCAAGATGACTGAGTTTATCAACCTCAAATAGATGGTATGAGTGTGAGGGACTACGCCCTCAAGTTCACAAGGCTATCCAAGTATGCTCCTATGCTTATGGCTGACCCCCGTACAAGAATGCACAAGTTCATTTTTGGGATCTCTGACTTGGTTGTGAAGGAATGCTACACGACTATGCTTATTCAAGATATGGACATCTCCAGGCTCATGGTATATGCTGAACAAATTAAAGGCAAAAAGCTTAAGGAGAAGAGTGTGCATGATCCTAAAAGGGCCCGCTATGATGGTGGGTTCTCCAACTCCAAGGGTGGTGGTTATGGTCACTTCCAATAGGCCCAAGGTTCTACTGCTCAGGATGCTAATGCCAGTGTGGCTCCTCCCAAGAAAAATATTGAGGATGGGCCATTACCTCCACGATGTGACGAATGTGAGAGGATTCACTTCGGGAGGTGCTTATGGGGTTTGAGTGCTTGCTATGGGTGTAGTAAGATGGGCCACAAGCTTGTTGATTTCCCAAAGACCCCAAACAAGGTTCAAGTGGGTCAAGGCAATCCAGCCCCAACCAAGAGCTCCACAAGGTGGTGCCCCAGAAATAACAGGTCCTATGCTTTTGATGTGCTATCAAAATACAATTAAAACTTAGGATTTTGTATGTTCTCAATATGATATTTGTGGGTTTTATGAGTTTTTGTTTTTAGATTTGTAGGAAGACAGGTTGGCCATGATTTGGTGAAAAATTACAGAAGATTGCTAGTTTTTGGTGAATTACGAGACCTCTACAGAGTCGCATTGATGGGTTTCATAAAGATTTCTAGTGAGGGACAAGTTGATGAAGCTGAAACCTATGAACATTTATTACGAGTCGTAGATCAATGTATGAGTCATGAAGTTGTGTTGTAGAAGAGAAGTCCAGAATCCTAGGAGCTGACGATGAGACCTCGATTACGACTCGTACATCATATTACAAGTCGTAGAGACCTTTCATGGAGTTTGCAGACCAATGTTTTCTATTTTATTTATCATTTATTTGTAATTACTATAAATAGTACTTTAAGTTATTGTACAAAGAGGACGTCATTATTCAGTATTTTTAGGGTTTGTACTTGGAGAACCCAATACTTGGGAGAGAAGATATTGAGAAAACACTTGTGGGTAAATTTGATCATAAAGCTTGTGATTCTCATTTTTCTTGGATTTGCTTGATCTTAATTCAATTGGGTAAGTGTTTAATTATGTTTTATCAATTTATAAACTCTTCATCTACCTATAGCATGAGTAGCTAAATCCACAACTAGGGTTGTGGAACCATGAAGAACTAACTTAGTAAACACAGGTAATTTGCAATTCTTAGAATGGGTATATGCATGTATTAATCAATTCTATTCATTTTGCATGTTTTCCAATGGTGGCCAATATTAGAACTCGCCTGGTGTTACTGATTAGAACAAGGTAGTGACGAATAGGAAAAGAGAAATAGGAAAAGATATTGATTAATAGGATTCGATGATGTGTTCTCGTCTAATCAACCAAATTGGGCTAAGGGGAGGTTGACTAGGACTTATAGGTAATGGTTAGTATTGTACAATATGGAGATGGGCCAAGTCACATAATGAAATTCACCTCTCACCTATGACCAAAGGGCTTGGTGAACTTAAATTACTGTCCGGCATGCTATCCTTTAGACAAAAATTGGGTTATCTAATGATACTAAGTTAGAGAATGATGGGGAACACGATACAATAGTTGCTCTCTGTTACTGATTATCTCTTGTGATAGTTAGTTTAGTTTACTTTCTTATTGATTATTATAAACCTCCCCTCCACTTGGGGATTTGAGTTGGTTAACTACTAGAATTGCTTATTGGTGAATTTATCTTGAGTCTACGTATTCCCTTGGGTTCGATACTAATCATGGTTAGGTTTTATATGTTTACAACAACCGCTTTATCCTCTAAAAAGAAGGTATAACTCGAGCGACATCCAAAATTTTCGTGTCGTTGCTATGGAATATGGCTAGACTTAGTTGAATTCACTAGTAATTGTAATTCGAGTGTTAATCCTTAGTTCCTTTTGTTTTTGTTTCTTTGCAGGGTATCAAGTAGTGTATGCCCAACACTCAAAGTCAGGACAATCCCTTAACTCCATTTGATCCAGAGATCCTACGAATTGTAAGAAGAATGGCCCAAGAAAATGCTAACAACACAGCCAATGCAGCTTTGAATTGGGGTAATAATATTGATGATAGAAATGAGAAGCCACCTCCTTTAGAGGACATTCCACAACCTCGGGAGTTCAATGCCAATACTTACTAGTGGAATCAGTATAGGTTGAATCCCATAGCTGTGGATGTGACGTGAGCTATTGTGTTGGCACCACTACTGGCAGACACAAAGTTCATAGTCTCTAGTGGGTTACTTTAGATGCTGCAAAATCGTGGGTTATTTGTGGGCTTACTATCAGAGGATCCACATAGCCACTTGCACAATGTAGCATTTGTTTGTAAAATTATGATATGGAAACAGAATCTATCTATGGATATTGTGGGACTTCGTATCTTCCGATTGTCTCTCAAAGGTAATCCTGCATTATAGCTATCTGAACTCCTGCAGAGTTTAATCACTAGCTGGGTAGATTAGTATAAAGCCTTTTTGGAGAGGTAATTCCCTAGATCAAAGAAGATTAAGTTGAAGGACTACATCAACAACTTTGAGTAACTTCCCAGTGATTTGATAAGCACTATTTGGGAGCAATTTACCAAATGTCTGAGGAGCGTCCCTGATCATAAGATAGTTTATGATGCCTTGGTAGAGATCTTCTACCATGCCCTTGATGAGAATGGTCAGGCTTGTGCCGAAACTATCATGGGGGCATGTTTCTATATCAACTATTTGCAAGGATTGTTGAGCGTATAGAGCAAGTAGTCTAGATGAATCATGCATGGGGATAGCAGGATAGAGCTTCCATAAAGAGTTCATATGTTGTCAATGTGGGTTAAGAGCAAGCCAATATTAATGAAGAGATTATGCAATAACTTGCTCAGTTTTGCACAAGCATCGATGTGGGATTAAGCAGAACCAAGAGAGAGTGAATATAGTGGTTAACCAACCTCCATATGCACCCATGTATTATGAGCTATACTATGAAGAGCACACATGTTTTTTAAATGATTAGATAGGGGTTTTCCGGAGCAACGCCCAAGGGTCCAATCAGGACAATTAGCGACAAAGTCGAGGAGACCATGGTCAGAACTATGGTAGAAATGAAGCTTTCAGAGATAATCAGGGTGGTTACTATGATAGGAGTAGGGTCCAGATGCAGACTAGGGTCACAGAGAAAGCTTCAGAAATGGTCCTTATGTGCTACCACACAACCGTGACGTAGGTACAAGTAATTCCAGAATTGAGTAGATGTTTGATCGCTTGTTGAAGAAGGCCAAGACACAAGATAAAATGCTAAGGGGTATGAAATCAGACATTCCAAGCATAAATTATAAAATACAGTCTCATTCTATGGCTATTAAATAGCTTGAGCAATATTTTGATCAAGTGTCAACTCAGTTGAATCAACATCAGAAGGGTACATTACCTAGCAACATGGTGCAAAATCCTAAGAATGAGGGGCAATAGGTGGCCATTACTACTAGAGGTGGTAAGAGTAGTATTGATCCTATTATGCCAGTTGATGAGGAAGATGTTCATGAGGAGATAGTTGCCACTAAGGATGTAGATAAAGGAGATGATCGTGGTAAGGATGGGGTGAGTGAAACAGCTAAAGCGCCATAGAAGTTTAAGCCCATCCCTAGGCCTCCTCCTCCTTTTCCTCAAGGAATCAAAAGATGGAGGAGGAAGGCAAGTTCAAGTACTTTCTCGCTATGCATTAGTAGTTATCCATCAAGACCCCTCTTATTGAGGCTTTGTAGAAAATGTCGGGCTATGCCAAGTATATGCAGGACTTGATCACCAAGAACCGCACTGTCAGTTAGGTGCTTTCTCAAGAGCTTTAACATTACAGTGTTATCACAATGAAGTCCTTATCTCAAAAGAGTGAAGATCCAGGTGCTTTCACCATACCTTGCACTGTAGGTGATGTGGAGTTCACAAGGGCACTATGTGATTTAAGTGCAAGTATCAATTTGATGCCCCTTGTGGTTTATAAGGAACTTGGATTGAGAGCCCCTACTCCTACTAGCATGTGGTTGTTAATGGCAGATCAACCCGTGAAGAAGCCTATGGGTATACTTTGTAATGTGTTGGTTAAAATGGAGGAATTCGTATTCCTTACAGATTTTCTTGATTGTGAGGTTGACTTTGACGTCTCAATCATCTTCAAAAGACCACTCTTAGCCACTAGACAAGCTCTAGTAGATATGAAAACTGGTCAACTCTGGTTTAGATTGAATGATAAAGAAGTTGTCTTCGATATTCGCCAGTCCATGATGTCTCCAGATAAGCTCAAGAGTGAAGTCTGGGCAATTGGTGAAGTCTAAATAACCAATTTGCCTAAGTCGTGTCGCGATAATAAATCAGGTGCCCAGGCGCTTAGGTACCCAGGTATGGTTTTTGAGCCCTTATATTCCATTTTTTCTTAACTTTGTGCACTGGGGACAATGCACATCTTTTTCAATGGGGTGTGGGTAGTTATGGGCCTCAGTAAAGTCTGAGTAGCCTATGGTCCATAACTACCCCAATTTTTGATCCCGAGGTTTTCTTGCATGTGTTCTTTTTTCTCATGGATATTTAATTTCTATTAAACTAGCACGTTTAGGATGTTTAGATAATATGTGTAGCATATAGTACTAATATTTATGGCATATAATATGTTTTTGTGTTTTGTTTGAAAAATGATACCCACGAATTTTTTTTAATTATTAGTTAGATAGTAAACATGAATGTTTAGGTGTTTGATGATATATGTTCTGATAAGTGAGGGTAAGTTGATATAAGAAGCATGATCTATGAGTCATGTGTTGATAATGTATGTTGTGCCATGTGAGTGTGAGCTTAGTTTGCTAGATTCGTGTATTTTGTGCTAATTTAGAATTTGCCCGGTTACTCTAAGTTAGATTGTAGATCGAATGGATTAGGAAAGGATCGTAGGCCTTTGATCTTTAAATAGTCCACTTTAGCCTAAAAATTACCAATCGAATAATGATTTATCCCTTGTTCCAAATTATGAGCCTCACATGTACCAATTCTTTCAAAACATCTAATTACCCTAGCCTTGTCTAGTGAAAAATCCTAAAATTGGCCTTGGTCTTTCCTAGAGCATTGTGAACCTTAACTGAGGCAAAAAGCCTAACTTGAGGGTGGCTACCAAAAATGGCCATGGTTTGGAGGAGAGATATTATGTACTTCAATACAGGCTAAAAACCTATATTGAGGGTGGCTGGTGTAAGGGTAAAAGCACAAAAATAAGGGGAAGAGTTAGGAATGAATAGAAAAAGATGAAAAATCATGTACTGGGTGCTAGAAAAATAAAAAATGTCTTAAATTGAGTTATAAAAGCAAAAAGAAGCATAAAAACAAGGCAAAGAGCTAAAAAAAATGAGAAGAAAGCATTCGGAAAAGCTTGAATAAGGAAAAAGGGAGAATAAGGTGAAAATAACAGGGTTGGTGGGGTAAGAGCATAGAAAAATGCAGTTTCAAGGAGGGCCATTAGTTACTGTTTTCCTAAAATATCATACCAAAGCCCCCTAAATCTACGTTACAAGCCTAGAAAGTCCTAACATAATCCTAGTCCAATTAGTTGAAGGTCTGAGTCATGAGTATAGGGCATGCCTATGATATTAGTCATTATCCATGAATATCTTTGTGAGAGTGAGTGTTTTTGCACAGTCCCAAGGTTAAAACATCAAATCATGATTGAGTGTCAAATATGGGACTTCTTTATGTGAGGGCACTTACATTGCATTGTTAGCATTTGACTTGTTCAATGATTGTGGACTATTGATAGGCCCTTGCTTGTCATAGTTGTGTTGTCATATGTACTAGTTTGTATTGGTTATCTAAATAGCTATCTAATCCTATTTTGAAAAGCTGGTGTGTGTATCTGAGTTTGACATGTATATGATATATGCCATTGAGTTGAGGTCTGTGTGTTACTATATTGTCTATATAGATTGAGTCATCGCTTGAGGACAAACAATAACTTTAAGTTGAGGGTGTTGATATGCTGTCAAAATACAACACTTTTGATACTTAAAACTTATGATTTTGTGTGTTTTCAATGCGATATTTGTGGCTTTTATGTGGTTTTTGTGTTTAGATTTGCAAAAAGACAGGTTGGCCATGATTTGGGGCAAAATTATAGAAGATTGCTAGTTTTTGGTGAATTATGAGACCCTCTATGAATCATAGAGCATTCTATGAGTCGTAAAGGTAGTTTTGTGACAAATTTTAGTGAAGGATGAAGTTTGAAGATCATCTCAATGAGACAAGCATATGAGTCGTAGAGCATTCTATGAGTTGTATTGATGGGTTTCGTGAAGATTTCTAGTGAGGGACAAGTTGATGAAGCTGAAACCTACAAACATGCATTACAATTCATAGATTAATGTACAAGTAGTGAAGTTGTGTCATAAAAGAGAAGTCTAGAATTCTAGGAGTAGACTATGAGACCCCCCGACTCATAGATCACATTACGAGTCATAGAGACCTTTTGTGGAGTCCTCTGACCAATTTTTTCTATTTTATTTAGGACATAATTGTAACTACTATAAATAGTACTTTTAGGTTATTGTACAAAGGAGGACATCATTATTCAGTATTTTTAGGGTTTGTACTTGGAGAACCCAATACGTGGGAGAGAAGATATTGAGAAAACACTTGTGAGTAAATTTGATCTTGAAGATAATGATTCTCATTCTTCTTGGATTTTCTTGATCTTAATTTAATTGGGTAAGTGTTAAATTATGTTTTCTCAATTCATAATTTCTTCCTCTACCCATAACATGACTAGCTAAATCCATAACTAGGATTGTGGGAACCATGAAGAGCTAACTTAGTAAACCGGGGTAATTTGCAATTCTTGGAATAGGTATATGCATGTATTAATCAATTCTCTTCATTTTGCATATTTTCTAATGGTGGCCAACAATAGAACCCGCCTAGTATTACTCCCTAGACCAAGTTAGTAATGAATAGGAAAAGAGATTGATTAACAGATTTGATGATGTGTTCTGGTCTAATCAACCAAAGTAGGCTAAGGGAGGTTGACTAGGACTTGTAGGTAATGGTTAGTATTGCACACTATGGAGATGGATCAAGTCATATAGTGAAATTCACCTCTCACATTTGACCAAAGGGTTTGGTGAACTTAAATTATCGTCCTATATGCTATACACTAGATAAGAATTGGGTTATTCAGTGATATTAAGTTGGGAAATCATGAGAACACGATGCCCTAGTTGCTCTCTATTATTGATTATCTCTTTTGATAGTTAGTTTAGTTTACTTTCTTATTGATTATTGCAAACCCCTCTTCCTTTGGGGAATAGAGTTGGTTAACTACTTGAATTGCTTATTGGTGAATTTATCTTGAGTCTACTTATTCCCTTGGGTTCAACTCTAACCTTGGTTAGGTTTTATATCCTGACAATTACTACTTTATCCACTAAAAAAGAGGTGTAACTTGGGTGACATCAGCTTTGTATGAACGACAAAAGGTAGAGGAAGCTCCAGATTTGTGACTTGTATGTTGAAAGTCTTTGATTTTGATGTTTATGATTTATTTGATCCGGGTGCCAAGTTATCTTTTGTGACACCTCTGTTGGCTGTTAAGTTTGGTTTGAGTCCTAAAATTTTGAGGGAGCCTTTTTTAGTTTATACTCCCATGGGTGAATTTTTTGTTGCTCATAGAGTTTATCGGGGTTATCCTATTTCTGTGTTGCATAAAGTCTTTTTATGTGATCTTGTGGAACTTGAGATGCTTGATTTTGATATGATTCTCGGGATGGATTGGTTACATGCATTGTATGCTTCTATAGATTATAGAACTCAAAAAGTCAAGTTCCAATTTTCAGATGAGCCCATTTTTTAATGGAAGGGTAGTGACTCCGCTATTAAAGGACAATTTATTTCATATCTTAAGGCTGAAAGATCATCTCTAAGAGGTGTATTTATCATACTGTGAGGGTCAAAGATATGGAGTCCGAGTCACCTACTTTTGAATCATTCCCAGTGTTGAATGAGTTTCCAGATGTGTTCCCTGAAGACTTGCCTGGTATTCCTAGCTCCGAAAGAGAAGTATACTTTAGGGCATAGATCTCCTCCTGAATACTCAATTAACATATTTTTTGTGATTCATCCTACTTGTCACAAGCATATGTATTTTACAAATTATCACAAACTCAAGTTATTAATTTGTCTAAATTTAGATATGTTCTTCAATATAACACAATGTCTTGTTTCCTTAAGACTAAATAAAGGACTATTTTAGAACACTAGGAATATTTCATTCAGAATTAAAACATAAGAAACTTCAGAGTTATAGAATCAATCCATGGAAAAATTGGTTAAGACGGCATTATCAATATGATTTATTTCATGTTAGATGGTCTAGATTAATGCCAAAAAAATAGTGAAATAAGGTTAATCAAAGTTGTATGACTCAAAATAAAAATATAAACTTAAACAAATAAAATTCATATGAAAAAGACCAATTAAGTCATTACAAAAAAGAAAATGATTCGAAATTCTATTCATTATCAAACGAAAAGATAATTTTAAAAAATGTTATAGATATGATCTTTTAGCATCTAAATAAATTAATTATGAAAATAAAAGTGACTCATTTATTTCTAGATTACCCTTTCAAGTAAAAAAAACTTTGAAATTTCGTATAATTCCAACCCATCCAAACACAACTTTGTTGATATGCCCAGTAACCCATCTCTATTCCTCATTATAGTATGACACTGGCTGAGTTGAAGGAGTTGAAGAATCAGTTGAAGGATTTGTTGGAGAAGGATTTCGTTAGGCCAAGTATATCTCCATGGGGTGCTTCAGTGTTATTTGTAAGAAAGAAAGATCTCTTTGGATGTGCATTGATTATATGAAATTGAATAAGGTAACCATCAAAAATAAGTATCTGTTGCCTAAAATCGATGACTTATTTGATCAACTTCAAGGGCTACCCATTTCTCAAAGATTGACCTTCCCTTTGGTTATCATCAGTTGAAGGTTAGGGAGTGTGATATTCCCAAGATAACTTTTTGAACTAGGTACGGGCACTTTGAATTTGTGGTGATGTCATTTGGTTTAACTAATGCTCCAACCATGTTTATGGATCTTATGAATTGAGTATTCAAACCATTCTTTGATAGTTTTGTGGTTGTCTTCATTGATGATATTCTTATTTATTCCTGAAGTGAGTGGGAGCATATGGATCATTTGATGTTGGTTCTTCAAACTTTGAGAGAGAAGAAGTTGCATGCAAAGTTTAGCGAATGTGAGTTTTGGTTGGGTGAAGTAGCTTTTCTTGGTCATGTGGTGTTCGGTGATGGTTATGTGGTATCTGGTGATGGTATAAAGATTGACCCGAAGAAGACTGACGCCGTGAAGAATTGGCCTAGACCATTGACTCCTTCAAATATTTGGAGTTTTCTTGGGTTAGCTGGTTATTATAGGAGGTTTGTGGAAGGGTTCTTATATATTGTACCTCCGCTGACTAAGTTGACCCAAAAGAAAGTTAAGTTTGTGGTCGGACAAATGTGAGAAGAGTTTTAAGACCTTGAAGGATCGACTTACATAAGCTCATATTTTGAGTCTATCGAATGGCTTAAATGGGTTTGTGGTGTATTATGATGCTTCTCGGATTGGGTTAGGATGTGTGCTTATACAACAAGGCAATTGAAGGTGTATGGGCATAATTACTCGACTCATGACCTTGAGTTAATTGTGGTGGTATTTGCTTTGAAAATTTGGAGACACTATTTGTATGGGGTGTAGTTGATGTTTTCAATGATCACAAGAGTTTGCAATATGTGTTCACTCAAAGGAATCTTAACTCTAGGCAAAGGAGATTGTTAGAACTCTTTAAGGACCATGACATGAGTGTACAATATAATCTTGGCAAAGCAAATATTGTAGTTGAGCTCTTAGTAGGGTTATCTATGGAAAGTGTGGCTCATGTTGAGGAAGAGAAGAAGGAGTTGGTAAAGTATGTTCACCGTTTGGCTAGATTGAGTATTATTTTGGCCGACTCTAATGATAGTGGTCTTCATATTCAAAATGGGGCCGAATCTTCGATGATTATTGATCTAAAGCCTAAGCAAGATCTAGATCCATCATTGGTTGAGTTGAAGAAGTTGGTTGCCGAAAAGAAGATAGAGGTCTTCTCCCAAAGGGGATATGGTGTGCTTTGTTATCAAGATTGGTTATGTTGGCCAACTCTAATGATAGTGGTATTCATGTTCAAAATGGGGCCGAATCTTCGGTGGACCGTTTGGCTAGATTGAGTATTATTTTGGCCGACTCTAATGATAGTGGTCTTCATATTCAAAATGGGGCCGAATCTTCGGTGGTTATTGATCTAAAGCCTAAGCAAGATCTAGATCCATCATTGGTTGAGTTGAAGAAGTTGGTTGCCAAAAAGAAGATAGAGGTCTTCCCCCAAAGGGGATATGGTGAGCTTCATTATCAAGATCGATTGTGTATTCTGGATGTGGATAATCTTAAGAGGGTGATCATGAGTGAAGCCATAACTCTCATTATTCTATTCATTCGGAATCTACTAAGATGTATCAGGATTTGAGGCAAGTGTATTGATGGCATTTTA
Organism: Solanum virginianum; assembly: GCA_000787875.1. Lineage (NCBI taxonomy): Eukaryota > Viridiplantae > Streptophyta > Magnoliopsida > Solanales > Solanaceae > Solanum > Solanum virginianum. The sequence continues at coordinate 13,285 of DF364516.1, read as the reverse complement.
TGAAGAAGAATATAGCCAAGTTTGTATCTGAATGCCCTAATTGTCAACAAGTGAAGGTGTAGCACCAAAGGCCTAGTGGTTTGACTCAAGACATCGAGATCCGTACTTCAAAGTGGGAAGATGTGAACATGGATTTTGTGGTTGGTTTGCCTTGGACCCGAAGATAATTTGACTCCATTTGGGTTATCATTGAGTGAATGACTAAGCCGGCTCATTTCCTAATAATAAAGACTACTTTTGGTGCGAAAGATTATACAAGGGTGTAAATCCAACAGTTGGATAGTTTATATGGTGTGGCTAGGTCTATCATATTGGGTCGTGGTACCCAATTTACTTCTCACCTTTTGAGATTGTTCCAAAGAGGACTTGATACAAAGGTGAAGTTGAGCACTGCCTTTCACCCTCCGAGAGGACAATTCAAAACTTGAAGGACATGTTGAGGGCTTGTGTGTTGGAGTTCAAGGGTAATTGGGATGACCATCTTCCATTTATTGAGTTTGATTATAATAATAGTGTCCAAGCTAGTATTGGTATGGCACCGTTTGAGGCTTTGTATGGTAGGAGATGTAGATCTCTAATAAGATGGTTGGGGTTGGGAGAGATGGCTTTGATTGGCCCAGATTTGGTGTTGGAGGCTACGGAGAAAGGAAAGTTGATTAAGGAGAGGTTAAATATGGTCCAAAGTCACCAAAAGTCCTATTCGGATGTTAGGAAGAGGGATCTTGAGTTTAATATTGGTGATTGGGTGTATGTGAAAGTCTTACCAATGAAGGGTGTGATTCATTTTTGGAAGAAGGGCAAGCTCAGTCCCTGGTATGTAAGCCCTTATAAGATTGTTGAGCGAGTTGGGACTGTGGCTTATAGATTGGTAGCTTATGAAGTGGATCAAGACCTGTTGAGCGAGTTGGGACTGTGGCTTATAGATTGGAGTTGCCTCCAAATTTGAACTCTATTTACCCGATCTTCCATGTGTCTATGTTGAGAAAGTTGGTTCGTGATCCTAGTACTATTGTTCCTTTGAAAGGTTTTGAGGCTGAGGAGAACTTGTCTTATGAGGAAGTTCTAGTGGAGATTTTGGATAGGCAAGTGGAGCGGCTTCATAACAAGGATGTGGCTTTGGTTAAGGTGCTTTGGAGAAATCAACATGTGGAGAGTGGTACATGGGAGGCGGAGTTGGACATGACGAAATAATATCCCTATCTTTTCCAATTTAATCAAGCCTAAGGTATCAGGTTCTTCCTTTTCTAAGTGGTCCTAATTCTTTCACTCTTAAGTTTCATGACATGATGTGCATACAAGTGCACCAAACTGATTTTATGATGTTTTGAATGATTTGAATACATTTTAATATGAGTTTTAATGACTTTATGATTTTCAAGTAATGAAAATGCGTTGAATCTTGTGATTGAATGTTTCATGTTCTAAGTTAAGCCTTGTTCTAGCACATTCGAGGATGAATACTTCCAATGAGGAGATGATTTAAGGACCCGAACATTGTATAACCTCATTGGAGCTTGAAAATTTTGATTTCAGAAAGTTTTGGACTAATATGATGCTCTATGGAAGCCCTCACGGTCTGTGTGAGGGCTATACGGACCATGTAGGGCCTCCTTAGAGTGACCCTTGGCCTTGTGTGGGGTGTCGGAGCGTAACCATTGTGTTTTGGACTAAGGCATGCCACACATGGACTCCATACGGGTCGTATGAGGCTTCATGGACCATGTGGAGGGTCGTGTGGTAACCTTTATCTTAAAATTCCATAGTTTGGAATCGAGTATAATGGTATGGCCAAGTATATGGCCCATACAAGGTGGTATGGTCTGTATGGCCTCCTATGGCGTCTGGAGTGAAAGTTTTCTAAGTATTGGATCACCGTCTCATAACTTAATTGTGGAGAAAGTTTCTAAGTGTAGTGGTATGGACAAGCACACGGACTGTGTGGCTTTGTACAACTCGTGTAGCCCCTTTGTATGGATGATTTTGTTGGAAAATTCTAAGTATGGGATTACCGTTTTGGACCTTTGTCAAGTATATATTTTCCAAGTGTTGGATGATAGACATGTATACGATCCGTATAGCATGTCATGGACCATATAGTCCTACATGACACGACATTTTTCAATATTTCAACTCATTTCATTAATGGTGTATTCATAATTATAGATTATCCTAAGGGTATTTTGTGACTTTCGATGCTAACTAAAGACTTCCTAATGACCTAAACTTTATTCCTCTTATTCAAATTCATTCCTCACATTTAAAATTCTCTCACGTCTCCCTCAAAGAACTCTGGTGTGAATTAAGCTTGGTCCCCTTTAAAGCTTGATTTGTGCATGGCTAAACTATATTATGATTTAATTGTGAATTTTACTTATGGCTTACTTGAATTTCATGATGTATTATTAATTTAAGTTTGAATCTCTATTACCCATGCTAATCTCATCTCATTCATGGCATATGCATACATGACTATGGTTTTCATGAAGCTTATGAAGTGGATCAAGACCCAATTATGTTTATGTATATGATTTTGATAAGATTATGGTTATGACAAGAATGTGATCACATAAATGTCTAAGATTGTGGCTCTTTGAGCAATTAGGGATGTTTACACCACTATATTTAGTGAGCATCGATTGAGGTTTGAGGTGGGGTGGGCTATGCTCAAGGGTCCATACTCATTTCTCAAAAAGGTACTCCAACGGAGCTATTCCTATGCATGAAAAGTATTCATGAAGAATGTTTTGGATATTTAGACTTTTACACATGATTATGAAGAATTTGATTTGACGTTTAAGACTAAGAATGCATGTAAATGATCTGAAAGTCTTATGCCTCTTTTACGAGTACATACATGTGTATATGTATTCTAATGGGATGATGACCTAGCACTGAGAGGACCTAAGGCTCATCCTGTTAGTTGAGGCATGACCCTTTATAGATGAATCTCATTGTCCTATAACTATGTGTCTAACATCAGTATATTTATGCCCTAATGGGAAAGAAGGAGAAGAATGTTAAGGACCTACCTTTGGCAAGTGGGTCACCTCTTTATTCGTTATGGGCTAGAAAATGGAGTTCCAAGTTATTGCTGACTTGATCTTATGCTGGTTACGATCACATTCTCAATATATATGAAGTATTTGCGCATTCAAGCATCATGTATCTCATAACATATTGATATACTATCCTCTTGATATATGATTCTTTCTATATATGTGCCTTTGTCATCTAACATTGAATGCAGGTTTGATAAGTCATATGCATTACATGCCAGCATACTTAGTACATTCAAACATATTAACAAATATTTTTGCCTCTATGATCTAACCATGTGGGGATCGAAGACTACCTTCATCCACTGTACGATGATTAGCTTAGATTTTGAGATTGACTTTTTGTGGTAAGTCCTATCTTCCAAGGAAAACCTGTCATTCCTCTACCTATGGTGTTTTCTTTATGTTATTTACTTTGAGGGTGAGCCGGGGAATGTCTTTGCCCATTCCTATCTTCTTACTAGAGACAATATTGGACATCATGTGTACTCCTTTCTATTCATAGGCAGTTGATTCTCAAATGAAGCAATATAAGCTAAGTGTTGTATGTGGAGATTTTACTTATGCATATGGCTATCTAATGGTTATGTTATTATGGATTGATTGTGAGCTTATGTTATGCATTCATGCTACGATGCAGAAGATCCCAAGTCCCGTATTTCCCCCATAGAGTGAATCCTACTTTCCCATCCCTTAGAATTATGCATTTGCTAACCATATTCACTTTTGAACCAATGATGTGTGAATGGATACTATGAGGCTTGTTTGGGGACTCTCGTGTTCCCATTCACCATGTCACTCCTAGGGCCTATTTGTAGGTTGTGACATATTGTATTGTGCTAGGACTTTTCTGATTGAAGGTTTGTAGTTTGACAGTATGTTGTTACATGGATAAGAGTACTTGTGTTCTTCATTGTTTTACTTTAGGTTAGCTCCATTTGCTAAGTAGCATGTGATTGGTGCTTATCCCTTGCTATATTTTCTAGTTTGTGACCCCGATCCTTCTTACTAGCTTTCTGACTTACAGGATTGAGCTTTCGGATCATTCATGAGGTAACTGCTTATATTATCAGCAGACCTTCGAGGATTCTATTTTATGTTTCGTTCTATTTGAGAACTAGACACTAAGACTTGTATTTTATTGTGTATTCTATACTCAAAGGCTTGTACATGTAATACCAGTTCTAGGGTTGTTGTATTTTTTGATTTCCTATGTTTATCTATCTTGTTAGACTATTTCGTCTTCCGCTTTCATTATTATGTTGAATTAGTTAGGTTTGGGATGACTCACCTTGGTGGGTTAGGTGAGTGACATCACACTCAGATTTTGAGTCATGACAATTTTACAGCATAGGAAATCAAGAAATAGACCCTTGGGATTAGTTCAGAACCTGATTCACACAAACCAAACATGTAACCCTATTGGAAATGATGTTCTAGGCTCAATGGAGTCGTCGAAATTTGAATTCGAGACCTCCTTGCCTTGGAACCTTATAGAACTCAAGGAAACTAGTTAAAACATAAAATACATAAACTTCCCTTGAAAACTCTAAAAATTACAATGAGACTATTTCTACCATTAGTTTCACCACTTGAAATCATTCAAACTCTCAAAATTCCGATTTGAGCTTCCGAACTCCGATGTTGACCAAAGTCAAATTATGATCCAAAATCAACTAAAAATGCAACTTTGGATCTAAAATCTCTGTTTTAATTCTAAATTTAGTTCTACAAGTTCTTCTAAACTAGACTTGGTATTTTAGAGTTGATGGAATCGAAGGGATTGCATTTCGACACTCGAAATTCAAGATGACTGCAAAACTCAAATTTTCCAACTTTAAGATTTTAAAAACACTTTGTTTAGCAAAATTCCAACTTTTTACAAAGTTTTAAAAATTTAACTTTTAGACTCAATAAAAAATGACCCAAGACAACTTTCAGAAAGGGCAAAATAGTAATTTTTGTAAAAATATCAAAAATGACCTTTGAGGTCATTACATAAAACAATAAGACTTGATTTGATTGATGGATTCACGATTCATAGAGTTGTTTTTTTATCCTGAAAAGGTATTGAATGGACTGGTAACACATTGGCATTTTGCACGATCACTAACTCACAAGTGGTCATTGTCGGACAAAATAAGCTCCCAATAGAACATGATAGTACTATAATTGGATTGGATTGAATATGATTGGTCTTTGTCTAAATCGTATCTTTACTTGACTTATGTGTTATGATTGAGTTCATTAATTTTTTAGTTTAGTTGAGTCTCCTGAGTGAAATTGATGTTAAGTTGAATCTCTTAGGTTGAGTCTTTTGAGTTAAGTTGAGTATCTTGAGTTGAAACTCTATGATTATGTTCTTTCCTTTTCATCTATTTTACATACTCGTACATTTTATATACTGACTTTCATTTGGGCCTCCATCTTTTTATGATGCAGAGACAAGTATTAGGGATGATCGACAGACGCTTCGTTGAGGATCTTATCTCTATCAGCTGATTGGTAGGTCTTCCCTTACATTCGGGGGATACGACTTATGTCTTTCTTGTTTCGAATTTAGTATTTTTACTTTGATTTGACGTAGCCATGAACCTTTCATTGTTGCCATCTAGATGCTTAGAGATAGAGGTTTTATAGACACTGATGGATTAGAGTGGATGTTTTTATTTTTTTAGACTTGTACTGTTCAAACTATTTTAACAATACTGAATTGATTTGGATTGTTGATGTTATCCGCTATTAGATTTTCATTGAACAAATGTGATGAGGCCAAGTGGTTGGCTTAGGGACTAGATATAATCTCGGAATGCCAATCACACCAAGGATACCTTCTTGGGGGTGACACTATTATATTATTTTCGTTGTAATATCAATATCTGAACATATTAGTTGCTTCCACTGTATGATTTTTCACAGATCATTGGTAAAGTGATTGACAATTTGTAATGTAATAATGAAAAAATAAATTAGAGATAAAAATTATTGAATTGAATAACAATGGTTGAGAAATATGAATAATAATAATTGAATTGGAGAAGCTTATCATCATTGAAGAGTGGTTTTTTATGAACAACTTGAATTTTTTGGCTGGAAAGGGGCTAACAGGGAGAAATCAAGAGCTTTTAATAGAAGAAACTAATTTTTTTCTAAGTCGAGTCCTTAAAATTTTATAAAACTATTTTTTTTCTAAATCAGGTACTTAAAATTTTAGAAATGAAAAAACTAATTCGTATTTTTAAGACTGTGATTGAGATGTTAGAAATATTTTTATTATTTAAGACATAGGTTTAAGAGTTCATATTTTTTAACTTCAAATGATGACATCATAATTCATAAATGGGGCTTCTTTCACAAATAAATTAAGAATTGAGACTAGTTTGTGAATTGAGTTTTGAAAATGTCCTTTTATCAAAATTTGTAAAATCTTTAAGAAACCCTAGGATATCATTTCAATTATATATATAGTTGTGTTCTACTAATTTTACCAAGACATTCTCCATGCCTTCCACCTGCGGCTGAGATGAAAGGAACTGATATAAGTAAAGAGGAGGGACGTATATGACAATGATGAAATTCATTTTCATCATGAATCTTTTTCACAAATTTTTTTCAAAGCTAAACCAATGAACCTGGAAGTTGTAAGTGGTTTAATTTTATTCACTCTCTGTTTTCATTATCTGATGAAGTTTATTAGTTCATGTTTTGATTTTATCTTTGTATGCCTTGATTTTTTTAGATTGCAGAACCAACTTTGAATAAACTACCTCTTGCAAATGATTCAATATAGTTTCTTAATAAGATTTACTCATAAAAAATTGATATACATCCTCAGATCTAGATATACTTATATTATTTTATTTAATTTTTGATAAGGTAAATTGATTTGTGTTAAAATGAAGTTAAGTCCTTCAAATTTAATTCTTTCCTTGGATCCAAGAAAGGTTTTTAACCTAAATTAGTGCTAAATTTATTTGAGTAACAAGGATAAGATCTTGTCTTCCCATTATAAAAAGAGGTCTCTATTCATCTTTAGTAAAATATTTATTTTTAAATCATCTATATCTTAAAAATAATAGTAGATAGTATCACATTATGTATAATCAGTAGATTAAGTATATATTTTAATGTAAAACTATATATTTTAAACTTATAAATTCATATGAAAACAAGTCCTAAACTTATAAAGCTGAGAGATCAATTTAATATTTCTCAAGTAGAATCCTAAGTAGGAAACCTACTCTTATCCGTCTCTTTCAAAAATATTTTGCAGAATTATCTATTAGATATTTTTTTCAATTTCACTTTAAAAAATAACCTTTTCACCTCTAAAGTAGTACAACAATATTTTCAATCTTATGTAACTATAAATAAGGTATCAAAAATCTGAATAACCCAAATAATAAGTTTATGTATTCATAAGGAGGCTGCTAAATTTTATGCTAAAGCAAAGAATTTGGAAGGAAAAAAAAACTTCTTCTACAAATAAACTATTATTAAACCTAAAATTATTAGACTGACAATTATCAATTAGGAAGCTCTGATTTATTTTATGAAAATAACTTTTTAGCATCCTCCTAATGTCTATCCTTTAGGTTGGCTAAATTTTCTCTCTATCTAAGGTGACATAGAATTAAAAATGTTCTTACATTTTTTTAGTGATGCAAGAGTAATATACGTAATTGTACTAAATGTTTTATAAGATATACGTAAAAGAAGACTTCTGAAATATTATTGGAGGGACATTATTAACTATTGTCTTCATCAAAGTCAGCTTTGAATGATCTATGTCTTGCAGATGATTTGCTACAGTTCCTTAATAAAATTTAGACAATTGTTTTTGATATACACCCTTTGATCTAGATATACTTATATTAATGTTTGATTCAATTTTTACCAAGTAAATTGATTTCTGTTAAAATGAAGTTAAATCATTTAAATTTAATTCTCTCCTAAGATTCAAGAATGTTTTTTTTTTAAAAAATATAAAGTAAGTGCTAAATCTATTATTGAGCAACAAAGATAAGATCTAATCTTCTCAATCTATCAAAAGACCTTTAGTAAAAGTATTTTAGATCATTTATATCTTTAAAATTAATAGGAGAGAGTATCATATTATGTATAAATAATTAATAGAGTGAATACATTTTTCAATGTATAACTATATATTTTATACTTATGAATTCAGTGGAGACAAGTCCTATACTTACAAACACGAGAGGTCAATTCAATATTCCATAAATAACATGCATCCTAGGAACCCTCTTACGATCTCATGCGAAAATATTTCACAGAATTATCTTTTAAATATCTTTTTCCACCCAATTTTCGAAAGATTACCTCTTCACTTTTAAAGTAATGTAGCAATATTTTCAATCATGTGTAACCATAAAAAGGGCAACACAAATCTAAACAACCCAAAAGATATGGCTATGTAAAATTTATTCATAAGAAGGCTACTATATTTTATGATAAAGTAAAGACTTTTGAAAAAAAAAACAGAAAATAGAAATCTTTTGCAACAAATAAACTATCAACAAAGTTAAAATTATTTTTATATACATTCAATTGCCAACTATGAAAGTTTGATTTATAGAAAGTATTTTTCTTCTGGTAGCCTCCTCATAAACAAATTTAACGTAAGTATATCCTTTTGGTTGACCAGACTTGAGTTGCTCCATTTAAGGTGACACATGACTGAAAGTGTTGTTGTACTTCTTTTATAGTGTAGAGGTAATCTACGTAAAGTTGAAGTAGAAAAGAACTGACTGATAAATATACTGAATATTTTCACTAGATACAATTACAAGAAGGTGTCTGAGATGCTATATATTGGAGGAACATTAAACTAAAATCTTCAGCTTATACGTTCAGGACTTATTCCATATCCATTTATAAGTCTATGTTAAAAAATGTATTTAATCAATTAATTAACATAGTATAATAAGTCTTCTGCTATTAGATAAAGTACAAATGATTTAAAAATAAATCTTCTACGAAAGATATAAATACTTTAAATTGATAAAAATATTTAAACATTGATCTCTTTGAAAATTGGAAAAAGTATATTATCTCTATTATGAATAGAGACAACTTAATTACAATTTGATAACCACTTATGTTGGAATTTGAGAAAAAATGATGCATTGTCTTGCTTTACTGCATTAGTTCATGTTTTGATTTTATCTTTTTATGCCTTAGTTTATCTTAGATTACATTTTTTTTAGATTATAGAAGCATCTTTGAATAAACTGCCTCGTGCAAGTAGTTCAATATAGTTCCTTAATAAATGTTACACATAAAAAAAATTGATATACATCCTCCAATCTAGATATACTTATATTATTTGATTTACTTTCTGATAAGATGAATTTATTTTTTTTTAAATAAAGTTAAATCCTTTAAATTTAATCCATTTTTAGATTAAAAAATATTTTTAACCTAAAGTAGTGCTAAATTTATTAGAATAACAAGGATAAGATCTAGTCCTCAAAAGGGATAAGATGTATTCTTCCCATTATACAAAGAGGTCTCTATTCATCTTTAGCAAAATATTTATTTTTAATTATCTATATCTTAAAAAGTAATAGTAGGTAGTATCACATTATGCATAATCAGTAGATTAAGTTGTTAGGATCCGTATTTCATGCATTGGAGCAATTAGGAAATTTGGGACCAAAATTAGAATTAATTGAAAGATGGAAAATTTGAGTATTCTGGTCGTGTTGAGTTTTAATTTTCGAATCGTGATTTTATCAATTTCATCAGCTCCGGAATGTCGAATCTAGTCTAGGGGAGCTTGCAAAACTTAATTTTGAGTCAAAATAAAGATTTTGGATGATAAGTTGCATTGTAGTGGTTACCAGAGCCAAAGTTTGACTTTAGTCAACACTTGGGGTTCAGAAGCCTAATTTGGAATTCTGACAATTTCAGCAGCTTCTATGGGCAAACTAACGATACAAATGTTGCAATTTTTGGAGCTTTTGAGAATATTTTGAGTTTTTTTGGAATCTAGAGCTAGTTTAAATGAGTTTTATCAGGTTTCGGGGTCAAGGAGGCCTCAAGTGTAAACTCTGATATTTTCATTGGATTCGGAACGCCGATTTTGGGATAGGAGGACCTTTTGTTCAGTTTCGAGGCTTTTGGGTAATTTGACCTATCGGTAACGTTTGAGATTGAAAGTGGGATCCATATTGGCATAAAATGATCTCTGTTAGAAATTTTGACTGCACCATTGAGTCTGGAATGCCGTTTCTAGTAAGATTACATATATGGATTGTATTTTTCAGACTTTGGATAAGATCGAGACATCGAAATTAAGTTTAAGTAGTGAGAGAATAGTAAAGGTAGGGCCACGTAGCCCAACCAGAAGCTGCCACATGGCCATCATTGTTCACCCACCCTTAAAAATCTTTGTAGCAAACATTTTTCAGCAGAAAACGTTCAAACAATATCTCAAAACTTCAATTTATAATGTCATGCCCTGATATTTATCCAGAAATGTTCACAGAACGTTATAATTTCATTCCCAACTTCAATTCACAATTTTACTTTCAATTTTAATCCGATTTGGGTGATTCAAAAGGCTAAGTTGCCTAATTTTTCAAGGAGAACAACATAGGAGTTTCAGAAATTGATTTTGGTGCATCATTTGAGTTAAAAATTACTGTTTTCGATTGAGGTTTTATTTTGTTCCGAAACTTTAACTTGTGATTTCTTTCTCATATGAGCTCCGCTTTCGAAACGATTTTCGTTACTGGATTTCTTGTTACTTGAAAAATATTTTCACATGAAAATTTTCAGATTCAGATGATATTTTCTAGCGATAAAATTTTTGGACGATTTTGCCCTTTCACCCGAATTAAGTGATTTTTAGTATTGTTGGATTCGTTATTTAATGGTGACGCTATATTTGAATAAATTTTGAGGTATTGAAGTATTGTTGTAATCCTTACGAATTAATTAGGAGTAATGGTGATGCAATATTTCAATAAATTTTGAGGTATTGAAGTGTTGTTGTAATTGTTACGAATTAATTAGGAGGTTATTGCTTATATAATGAAATTTGGAGAAAAATGAGAATAACATTATTGGAATGGTCTTCAATATTATTGGCATGGATTCGGGTTAATATTTGGCTGTTTAAGCATTGAAATTGATGTAAAGGGAAGATGTTATTTAGAAATACACTTAAGTTCCAAATTTTCCAAAAATCATAACGTTGGTCCCAAATTTTGTAATTGATCCAAAATACCACAATACGAGTTCTAGCAAAAATAATGGTAAATAGAGCTATTGTTGTTATATTGTCATTGGAATTGATTATTGATATTGTTGGGTTATTGTTAGGTTATTATTGTTGTTGTTGTTGATTGATTTGAACCGAGATGGATTCTCGGGCTGGCTTATTTTAAGGGAAAATGCTGCCCAAATTTTTGTAAAATTTAGGGCAAGGTTGGAATTTAATGCCTA
>DF364517.1:14849-29746 GCA_000787875.1 Solanum virginianum | reverse complement strand
TACCATGCGAGGACAAAATACATAGATGTGAGATACCACTGAATTCGAAAAAAGATAGAGGATAAATCGATGCAGATTGAAAAGATCTCTACAAATGAAAATTCTACAGATATGCTAACCAAGGTTGTGACAAGAGACAAGTTTGAATCGCGCAAAGAACTTGTCGGCATGAGCTCTCTCTAAAAGAATAGAAGTACCTCCTTCCGGTAAATGGGTCTAGAGGGGGAGATTAATGGGGTCCACACCTATTTAATTAATAAAAGAAAAAGGTAAATTGTATTTGCCTTCAAATTTGATCAAGAAAAGTGGCTGCAATTTGCAATTTGCAAATTGCCAACTTTCCTCTTCTCTGATTGGTCAACAGAAGAGGTGGAGAAAATGTTTTCTCCTATAAATAGGGAGCTTCTGCTCTCATTTTAAACACACCAAAATAGAGAGAAAAAAGGGGTCATAGAGAGAGAATAAAATACATTGAGTATTTTATCTGTGAGGTATGCCACAGACTATTTAATCACCAAAATAGAGAGAAAAAAGGGGTCATAGAGAGAGAATAAAATACATTGAGTATTTTATCTGTGAGGTATGCCACAGACTACTTAATAAAATAGTTTGTGAAGAAAAATAGAGTGTAAGTGATATTTTAGTAAGGTGAAAAAAATCAAAAGAGAGTATTTCTTTTGTGTGTGTAGAAGTCTTTGGGGGTAGTGTACTCGTGCCTACACGGTGTGAAATTCCTTACTATAATAATAACAGTTGTTCCTCTTGGCCCGTGGTTTTTTCCTATATTTAGAAGGGTTTCCACGTAAAATTCTTGGTGTTGTTATTTTCCATTTTTATGCCATATTTATTTTGTGTTATTCATATTTTTCCCAACAGCTTCAGCTATATTACTTCGTTATAAGTTATCTCTAGTTCCTGGTCATCAAGTTACGCCACGACTCTCCTTCACTGTGGCCATGAAGAACGGGCGATCTTAGTGACTTTGATGTAATAAAGTGAAAGTTTAATAAAACATCGCGACCTTTTCTAGTAGGAAAATATTTATTTCTATAAATAGAGGTTCATTCCTTCTAACTTGGAAGCATTCACAATATAACCATGAGGGCTTGAGAGTTCTGTTTAGGGAGTGAAATAGTGAGTCACAAGTGTTATATTAACACTTATGTGAATCTCTTTGTATTCTGAGTGAATTGGTGAAATTATTTTTCTCGATGTTGTTTACTCTTTTTTATATAGTGGATTGCTCATTTGCTCTTGTAGATATAGGTCGGTTGACCGAATCACGTTAAATTATTATGTCTCTTTATGGTGTGTTTCTCATTTATCTTCATAATCATGATTTTTCGAGGTTACTTTGCTAGCTTTGAATTCCTAACACAAATTGTACTAACCTTAACAAGTAATAACATCATTCATTAATTTCTATTAACCTAACTGCTTTCAAAAACACAATCTCTACTTCTTTTTTTCCCTTTTTTTTAACAATCAACATAAACTTTTATATCCCTCAACTTTAGGTCCTTTGTTACCCTTGTATAATTGCAATGAGTCAAATCTAATTTGGAATTAAACTTAATTTGGTTAAATTATAAGATAAAAGATGAAAATGCATTTTTTTGCTCTTTTCCATCACAACTCCATAAAGATGTCCTCAAAAATAAGATTTGGTTGATGCTCAGATGGCAAACATCATTCACGTCAAACCTCGACATTGTGGGTTCAAGTTACCAAATTGTTAAAGAAGTGGGAGCTCTCTAGAGAGAGCCACCTATTCTTTAGCCCATTCCCTAGAAGCTCCCATTTTTTACTAAGTTCGTGACTCGAACCCGCAATATGGAGATTGAAAGGGAAGGAAGATCACCATCTGAGCAACTTCCTCCTGTGTTCGAAACGCCTATTTATTTTAATAATAATTTAAAAAAAACTTTATAGAATTGTGAGGGAAAAAAGAAAAAGAACAAAAAAGTCAGCATTTCTCAAAAGGAAAAAATCTTCACCATAAAATTATTTTCTTTTATGTTATTTACTTATATTCATTTCAATCAAATTTTAAAACTTCCTAATTAATAGGAAGGTAAGCGTGTAAAGCAGTTGTAATACTCCACTAATATAGTGTAGGGATTTTAGAAAGTGGCTTTTATGCTTTTTAGGATACCATGCAAATAATCCAAGAAAGTTACTCAAATGGTAAACATCATTCACTTTGACTTTAAAATTGTGGATTCGATTATTTGAATCATTAAAAAAAATACTTTTAGAATAGAAGTGTAAATGCCTAAATGGGCTATATATTATTGGGCCAAACACAGAGGGCCATTATGGGCTTTGTTAGCAGATTTGTTGAGAAAAAAAGGGCCCATTATTATAAGAAACATTCAAGGTCTGGATTCAATATCATTAGTCATATTATTTATATATTTTCAAGAAATTCGATTTAAATTTAGGTTGAAGTATTATACAAAACAATGAAAAGACTTAGTTTCAACATGAGAAGAGTTAGCTTTAGTGGAAAAAAGTGGACCGTGCTTCTACCCTGATATCAAGGGTTCGAATCGCTGCTTAATTTCCACTGGGGAACACTCTTCTCCTTTTTTCTTTTTTTTTCATAATTTTTGATAATTAATTTATTTACATTAAATACTATTGTAATAGGGGAATAAAGTTATTCTCCCATGATAAAAGTGGGAATGAGTGCAATAATATCAGGATTTCGAAAGGTGATTTTTATGTCTTTTAATAGTTAGTTTAACTTTCCATTATATTGTCTGGCCATTTATACGCTCATCGTTACAAAATTTATTGTCTATACCATTCAACTAGAAGAAGTCCAAATCAAATGAAATTATTCAATTTTAATTGAAATTACTGAATTCTTTTTTTTAATCTGAACCCAACCCACTATATAAATAAACTCATACCAAATTAAATTGCAAAATCCATCCTTAATTTCATACCAAATTAATCCCTTGACCCTTGTAATTAACTCATGAGTTACCTTAATTACTATCATAATAAAAGATGAAACTTGAACTAGTAACTAATGGAAAATTAATGTCACTTATTAAAGTTTTTGCATGCAATCACATATATGTTAGTTTATCAATTATTACAATTTGTAAAATGCACTTCTTTTTTTTTTTTTTTTTGCTCTTTTCCTTTACAATTTCATAAATGTGTCTTTGAAAACAAGATTTGATTGCTCAAATGATAAATATCGCTCACCTCAAACCTTAAAGTTGTGGGTTCGAGTCACCAGTGAGGTATTGAAGTGGCAGCTTTACAACGAGAGCCAAAGAAATCCTTTTTTTAGCCTGTTTCCTAGAAGCTCCCACTTTCTTACTCTATAATTGGTGATTCGAACTCGCAATCTTAAAATTGAATGTGAACGATATTTACCATCTGAACAACTTCCTCTTGTGTTCGGAACTTTGTCTCTTTTATCTTAATAAACTAACCTTTATGAAATTGTTAAAAAAAAAAAACAACCAAAAAGTCAGCATTTCTTAAAAGGAAAAAAAATCTTCAGCCATAAAGTTATTTTCTTTATTTATGTTATTTATTTATATTCCTCTGATGCCAATTTTTAAACTTCCTAACTAATAGCAAGGGAAGCATGTAAAATAGTTGTTATTCTCCCAGTAAGTGTAGGGAATTATTTTTATTTTTTGTTAACATTGGGAAATTATCATTAACAATCAAAAACAATATAAGCCAAGATGCAACCCTTTTGGAAAATGAAAGACCTTTGTGTTCTTATCGAATAGGGTTGCTCAAATAATAAACATCACTAACTTTCAATCTAATTTTTTTAAAAAAAAAAAAAAAAAGCTTCTCGAACGAATTTTATTTCTGAAGGATGTAGGAGACTCAGACCAAGGAGCTCTCACCCTTAGAGCCCGATAAGTTTTCCTTGATTTGATCCTCCTACATCCTTCAGTAATGAAATTAGTTCCAAGAAACTTTTTCTTAACCTATTCCGAGGAGTTTTCACCTTTTGCTCTTTTGACGATTCGAACTTGCAACCTTGAGATTGAAAATCGAAGGGGCCTTACCATTTGAGCAACTTCTTCTTTGTTTCTGAAAACCTTTAAGTATTTATTTATATTCTTCTAATAAAGCAAAATTGATGAGAACTTTTAAACATCCTAATTAATAAGAAGGTAAACATAAAACATGTAAAATATCACACGAATAAAGAAAAGGAGAGTTACTCAAATAATAAAACGTCATATCACACAAATAAAGAAAAGAGAGTTACTCAAATGACAAACGCCGTCCATTTTCAACCTTATGATTGACGGTTTAAGTCATCATGACTCGAACCCGCAATCTTATCTTAAGTTATGAAGTGTACCATCCGAGCAATCCCTTTATGTTTTCGAAAAAAACTTTTTAAATTATATAGGAAAAGAGCCAATGGCGGATGCACATTGTTCAATATGGGTGCTTAAGCACCCATTGCTATATGTAACAAACTCTATTATTTATGTACAAAATTTAATAATTCATAAAAATATATTAAGAAAGCACCCACTCAATATAGCAATTTTAAATTAAAAATAATTGAGCACTCATATAAAAAAATTTCTGAATCCACCACTGAAAAGAGCAAAAAAAATCTCCATTTTTCCCAAATAAGAAAAAATCTTCCCCATGAATAGGAAGATTTAGTATGATCATGAACTGATGCAACTTAAAAAGATTTAGAGTTAATATATCCTTATTAAATAATAACAAATATAGATCCTTCTTGTTTATCAAATAGAAAAATAATTTTAAAAATGTTACGTGGATTTAAAAAAATATCACGCCCATTTTTTACTGTTTCATATCCAACCCAACTAAAAAAATGAGCGGGCTAATTTGTAAAGTCAAGTGAAATTTTTGGAATTAAAAATTAATTTTAATTTTTTTTAAAAAAAATTCAATCAATATGATATGTAAACGAGAAAGGTAATTATTAATTATACTCTAGGATAGAGATTGTATAGTACTATAATTCATTTTTGTTCTAGATCTTACACTTTTTATTCTTTTCTTTGAGACAAACAAAAATCAGCGCAAATATTAGTTGAGGGTTGACAAAATTAGTAGATGTGGAAGTCGATGATGAAGTAGATCATAATTTCATTTTGAATATTATCTCTGATATAATCATTTTTGTGCTGTTATTTTTCTAAAATAATAAATTATAATATTTTTCTATATTATTAGTGCTTTATTTGAATTTATTCGTAGAAATTTTAAAAACTTTAGTTTTACATATTTCCTTAATTATAAAATTAAAATACATGAGACTTACGCACGCTTCATAGATCCATAAAACTTACATCTCATCTTGTATTAGGTAAAACACCTTGTCTCGCATCTCCGCCTCTTAAAACATTGTTCTCAATAGACGAGTAGATTTTCATATGTTTCCTTTGATCGTATGAACAGATAAATCATCTCCTTTGGGATGTAGTTCTTTTTCAGATCCTTCTAACGCGAGATGCTTGTGCAACTATCCTCAAAGAAGATATTTCAGGGAAAAAAAAATAATAATGAATTTCCGCATAGCAAATGCTAGTCCCAAATAGTGTTACATGATTTCTTCGCATCTGCCTAAAGGGAAGTTAACTGTGAATTTGACAGGTGATTTCTTCATATTTGTCCAAAGTACAGTTAAACTGTGGGTTTAACCGGTGATAGGTAATTAATGAAATAGACGAGGATGGTGTAAGTATTATTTATAAAAATAGAATAAAAGAACCATATGGATATCTTAACATGACCTAATGTTAGTTCTACAACTGAGAAACAACCTGGTTGAAGACAGCAAACCAGTGAAACTTAGGGAGGGAAGAGAAAGAGCGCGCGAGAGAGAGAGAGATGTATAAATGTATCGTATAAATAACATGCCGATACCACGAATGGCATACTATACCCAAAGAATTCTAATACAGGGAAAATAGTCAATGCAATTTTCAAAATACATTGCAGAATAAAGAGATCCCACTTTATGCTGACTGAATTGACAGCCAAAGGCTTCTGCAAGTAATGTTTTCTCCTTGACATGAACACCATGTACAAAAACAGGAAAGTGATCACCAAAATTTGTCACTTATTTTATTGACAAACGTGTTTCGTAGACCATGTGTGGTATTATAATGCCCAATGTCACGTTTACGACTTGGAAAAGAAGATGAATTTAAGCCAAGAGGAAAGAATTAGCAATCTAGTACCGCAGCCAGTATGTCCTGCGTCTGAACCAGTTGTAATCAGGCAACTCTTGAATTGGTCCCCTAGCTGATATTGCAACATCCTACAAAGGGAAAATCATAGGAAGGTTCAATCCTCTAGGATTTTGTAATGGATTCAGGAAATATTAGATGGAATTCATATAGTTAATATCGTGTGTTGATAAAAATACCAACATTCGTCTCTCTCCATGAATTTATAGCCTATGTGAATTGCTCTACTGTCGATTTTATAGCCTTTAAATAGTTATTGACTGAAACTACATGTACAGGAGGCCTCAGGGGCTTACTCTGTCGAAAATAAAACGATTTGCAACTCGCTTGATAGTTCCAGCATCGACACTGTCAATTCTGGCAAATAACTCAGCATATGGAATTCTGCGGCCATACGTGATTAACTGCAACCAAAAAGAAACTCCCATCTGTAAGTAAATTTAGTGATTTCAAAGGGAGGTGTTAAGTGACTAGAATGCGATCAAGGTAATCCATTTGACTGCAAAGCATCCAGCATACATAACACGATCTGCTATACTGAAGCGAGGAACTGTATTAACTATATGCAAAGCTCCTACCACCTAGTCACCTAGGTTCCATTTATTTAGAGGAAAAGTCTGCTATACTGAAGAGAGGAACTGTATTAACTATATGCAAAGCTCCTACCACCTAGTCACCTAGGTTCCATTTATTTAGAGGAAAAGTGACATGGACAAACTTTTTAGCTCCTACTTTCCTTCGACAACCCCACTCCTCCAAAACACGATAATTATAACCAATCAAGTAGAGGTATGTTCCTGCCACAGCAAACGTGTAAGTCACCCCGGAGCCATGTCAGTAAAGTTGTACAGCAAAATGTCCATTGATGTTACAAGAGCCAGCTAGTTACCTAGTGTTTTAAAGGCCAAGATGCTAATCTCTAATTTAAGCTCAACACAAAGTTGCTAAATGACTAAGGATTGGATGAGAAGTGAAAGAAAAGGGTTTCGCACGAAGCATATATCCAAAGTGCGTTTCTAGGTGGAGGAGTGTAGGTTCCCGTCATGGGTGTCGAAGTTAACCCATGAAAACATGACCTGCTCAACCCAAAGCACCCACCCAAGTTTGGGTGAGTCAATGACCCGCTCAGCTATTAACTCAGCTCATTTTGACATGTTCAATTCAACTCGTTTAAAGTTGGACTGATTTAGGCTGAATGTGTAGCCCAAATTGACAGATGCAAAACCTTGTTAAAATAATTTTAAAAGGATTTTTTTTTGTTTTAATAAGGAAAAAAAAAAGTTTCTTTAGGTAATTAAATAAAAAATAACAAAATAAATAAAGAAATCAAAACTATGCAAGAGTTGGCCAGGTTGGGAACTGATTAATTGTTTAGCTCATCTTGATCCAGCTAAGTAACCTTTGGGCAGATTACAACCTCGCTCATCTATTAACTTAACCCACTTTAATCCACCCAAATTCAGCTCAATCCACTTTTTGGACACTCATGCACCGGTATTAACTTCCAAGGCCATATATAGCAATGCTAGTATTTCTCCTGAACTATTTAAATACATGTGTGCACTTCCAAAAGTGAAATCAGAGGTTCAAATCCCACATTTGTTTTGTTATATTTTCTTTTTCTTTTTTTCTAGAATTGAATAAAGGAGTCCAAATCTCATGCCTATATTGGGGTTTTTCCTGTTCTTTCTCTAGAATTAGGCCCGCCCATTGGGGATGGGCATGTATGGTGTCCCCTGTTGTATTTTAACTAAATACTTTTTCTTTTTTTACATCATTTTTTTACTGAAGTCTTCTTTTTGTGTTTTATTTATTTGTGTACCACCCTCTTGACCATGACTTGGCAAGAGATGGTACATGCCAGCTAATTGTTCATGTGTCGCCTCTTGGCCAAGGCAGCTTGGCAAGAGAGTGACCACATTGTTGTCATTTTCAAAGGTTATAAATAGCTTTATGTAATAAGAAGGAAAGTAGAGAAAAAAAATTGAAAAAAGGAAAAGATATTCCACCACACTTTTATATTTTGTGATTTTCCCTCTCCGTATTCCTTTTGATATTAGCTTTTATAACAACCAACTAATAACTAAAGCAACTGTCCTGTAAATTTCCCTAAGAAAGTGAATCAAAAAGCCTCTCCCTTCTCATTTTTCCTCTTTTCATAGGATCAAACATAGCTAAAATGACTTGCAGATTAATCCTCAACAGAAAATTTCCAATTAATTCAACTTTAGATCATTAAGACTGATGGATTCATCCTTTCCCGTTTTCTCCTCCACACCCTTCCTCTCCCAATTTATTTTCAAATCTGGAGAATTAAGAGAGAAGATTCTCTTCCTGTATTTTTCTTTTTTCCTTTTTTACAACAATGATATCCGGATCAACTTATACACCTCAGCAAAATACCTATTACCTCCCACCAGCATAGGTACCACATAACTCTGCCTACAAAGTTTAGCAAGATGAAAAGAAATCACCTAGCTTATTTTGCCTCCGCTGGGATTCTTGTTTCCTTATGCGTTGGCATTGGAGGGATGTGTGCTCCCTCTTTTTCCTTCTATAGCAGAGCCTTTACTTTATCCTACTTTGTATTTATATGATAGTAGAGCCTTGTTTGATGAAGTTGGGAACAAACAAAGAGAGTAAACTGTCCCAAATCTAGGGAGCCAAATGCTCACTCGCCTGTAATTGTTTTTGGTTATAAATATATTCTACATGATTTTACCTGCCGTCCAATGTCTTCAGCAGTAGGGCCTGATCCATCAATGTGGAGCATTAAAGAAGATTTCAGCTGCAGAAGATTAAGTACAGAAAATATAAGTTCTTCATATTGCTAAAATGACGGGCAATCAACAGGGAAAAGTCCCTAGAAATTAAATGGAGGAAAATTAACACTCATCAGCTATTCCATTTGAAAAAGAATAGCTAGCTGGGGAGTGAGCAAATACCTGATTACATGCGCGAACCACATCATCATTAGACACTCTGTAACTTAACTTGCATATCGCGTTCATGATGACATAAGCTAAGTCACTCAAGCAATCAGGCTGTAACAAGTAAAAAACAAGGATGAGTATAGTCACAGTCCTAATGCAGAGATTGCGTATATCTTGATTATAGAAATGCATAAATCATTTATCGGAAGGGACCAAGCTTTTGATTTTCTACCTACTCTAAAACAAAATATGATTCCAATCACTAGTTTTTACATTTCAAATTGTTATTTCTCTTTAATACAGCAAAAGTTGGAATAACACTTCAATTTGCTTTTGTATATTTCAGGAATGGCCTAGTCTAGATGCCAATTCACAAGAGAACTAATGAACAATATTAACAAAAGTTTAATGACCACAAGACCTTATACAGCAAATCGCGTCATAATACAAAGTTAATGAAACAGAAATAGTAGAGATTTGGTTAAACAAAGGTAGTGGAAATTTCCTTCTAAAAAAATTGATGAGCAATAGATGCATTCTATACTAAGTTTCAGACTCAAGTATGGGTATCAAATACAATTATGAATATATCAGTCAGATTCACTTCCCATAAATTAAGGGGCTGTTTGGTTTGGATTTTAGGAGGTATATCTCCATCACATATAAGTCAGCATAAGTTTATACAATATTTGGTTGGAATTAGAGAGGATTTAATCTCCACAGAGAATTCAACATCAATTAATATTCCCTTCATTTTAACTGGTGTGTCTTACTTTCCTTTCTGTTCAAAAAGAATGCTCTCAGTATTTACCAACTCTTAAATTTCAAAGTTGGAGATGGGAAAAGGAGCAATGAAGACACCCTCCAACAGTACAGCCTAGGGAAATCAAATAGTAGTTTCTTATCTAGAGACTTGCCCAATATTCCTTGATTATCTTTCTTGGAGATTCAGAAATAGTGACACTGAAATCTGCTCAGCACAAAAGAGTACTTCACAGGTGTTGCACAAACAGCAGAACCAGAAGGCTCAATGACTCCATAGCAAAAGAGAGACGAGGAAGAAGCCAAATTCTTTTCTGTGGTAATTGCTCATAATAACCCAACAAAATGGACCCAGGTTGCCTGGTCCGGAGGCACACCTTCCCTTTCACTTGCCAATTAAAATTGTAAGACAAAAAGATTGGCAGTTTTACATTATTAACCATTCAAGTGAAACAAATAATTCTGAGTACATCTCTATCTATGTGTGAATCAAAAGGAAATATAAATTCTTCTAAGTATGTAGGAACCATATATCTGAAGTCACTAACCTTTGCTTCAGCATAGACACCAAACAGCCCTGTATCTTTATAGTTGGTGTTAAAAGCCATCACACTCTCAGCTAGCTCATTAATGGCCACCCTCTGGACAAGTTCTGAACTGTTCAAAGATCATATACACGTGAAAGAGAAATTAGCAAATTCAGAAACTTTCTATTTGGTGGAGAAAAGAACAACTTATCGCCAAGCAATACCCAGAAATGCCTTAACATGGAACTAATAGATGAAGCATTAAGAATCAACAAATAATACTCCCATTGTCTTTCTCCCTGAGGGACACTATTGGCTGCTGGGTAGAACTCAAAAACTTCTCTTGATTCATAAAAAACAATTAACTTGTTTTTTGCTTAAGCAAATAAGAAGGACCAACCCCATGTGCTTTCCGCCTCCTGAAGTCTTGTTCCATGATCCCAGCATTTGTTGCATGACCATCAAAGCTATGGAATCAGGGTCTGTCCATGACGCTCCACTAAATGCAACAGCAAATTGAGCGAGAGGCAGATCATCATCAATGATACGTATCTATTTATGTAGAAGAAGAATAAACAAGTAAAAAGAATTCATATGAAACATATAAACTGAAAGAGCTAATAACTAAGTAGTTTATCCACACCTCTGACCCCGTAAATACTGCTGGCTCTTCTGCCACCAATTGGGAAGTGGTAATAGGATTAGATGAGAGTTTTGTAAAATGTTTCTTCACTTGCTCAACGACATCTTCATGTTTCACAGCTCCAGCAGCAGAAATTACCTACAGCAAAGACTTAAATGACGCTTTTAGTCTGGTAAAAGTTTGATCAAAAATAGAACTACCAAAACATTAAATCTCCCTTCTCCGCATACACGGGATATTTTTATGAGTTTGAGATATACGTAATTGGGGCTTGGAATGGAAGATGTTATATGACACCACACCGGAAAACAATCGATTGTTATTCATTTGGATCCAAAAAAGAGTTGAAGTGGGATCACTTCAACATCTGCTTCTATAGTAAAGATAAAGAAGTGAACCCATTTTGACATGACCCCAGATGAAATCAATGAAATTCAATTCAAAATAGAGGGTGAATTCCAGTAGTTCTTTTTTCCTCTCTTTTTAACCGAAGAAGCTAGCTAGCAAGCAAGTCAATAACAGATACTGCATCAACTATTACAGGTTCAGTACCATTCTATGAGCACCATAGTGGGTTGAAATGTAATCTTGAATATGAGCTTTTGTCATTTTCTCAATGTTCTGAGCAGGTCCAAGAATAGTTCTACCCAATGGAGTGTATTGGAATGCAGTAGTATGTAACTGGTCAAAGATGACTTCCTCGGGTTGTTTTTCCACCTACAAAAAGATTGTCCAACATGAAGACTCCCAAATATTGAGATGAAATGAAAAATTTGCCCCTAAGAAATAAAAAATAGATACAGCGACACACTAAAATAAACTGCAGAGTACAGATACAAACTTCTCTACTAAAGTATAAGTCTATAACAGATGAATTAACAGTGTAAGATAACGAAGTCCTACTTGCCTCCACATGAACAAATACACCTGTTGAACAAATTTGCAAGCAAACCCATGAAAGATTACATGTCCAACTAGGGTCACCCATCATTGGATAAGTTCAAAAGGTTATTGTTTAGTCTGACTAGAGATGAACTAGGTATACCATTTGAAATAATTGCAATTACTGACCATTGTCCCCATAAAGATTTATGAGCCAGAATATTTGCAAGCAAGATAGCCTCTGAAAGTACAGCCCAGGACCATTATAACACTGGTTGAGGGAATGAAACTAGCGATAATATCAAATCCGAGAAACAAAACAAAAACTGACCAACTTATTGGCACTTTGATAGAAAAGCACATCTACCCTGCCAAAATTTCCATTTGTTTTTAATGAATTTAACCATTTCATGAGCTAAGAATTTATTAGTGCCAATTTTTTATCCATTTGTTTATTCATTTAATTAATTGTAAATTTGCAAATTCCTCTTACCAGATGGTTGTTTGCTACAACCTTTAAGTCTCACCTAGCTCGTCAAGTGTACAAAATCAGATATCTCAATATAAGTTAACATCTTAGACAATCAATTGCAGTGCATTGATATGATAAAATGGCTCAATGTTTTTTGTACCCACACTTCATCTGAAATTAGACACTTTTCTATAGCAGCTATGGGTTTCCCTTGTCGTCAAAAAAATAAAATTGCATTATAATTATGTTTCAGTTTAAATAGCCACGACCCCAATGCTTATTTTTTCAGACAGCAAAGAAATGAACAAAGGTATTATGAAAAACATCAAATATAGCCTGTTTCTGCACAGGCTAAAGTTAAGTTGAAATACCATCACTCCGACCAGTCAAGAATCAAATAAAGGAACAATTTTTTTGATGAAGAATAAAGGAAAAATTAGTAAAATATCATGGCAAATGAATTAGTAACCACACATCAGCAGCTTAATCTAGCTCTACACCATCTCACTACATTAAATTTGTTGCATCTTACCCAAATAGGCAAGTAGAATCATCATAGCACTTCTTTATTTTTTATTTTTATTTTTTTTGAGAACGACATCGTAGCATATTTTCATTTTCATTGTAAATGTCATCTTTAAACTACTGACTCTAAAAGCAAAAAAGACAGCACCTACAGGCATAAAGTAGACTCGCTGTGTTCTGAACCACATTGGTGGAACAGAACATCAACTTCTGGTTGCATATCCTACTTAAGTAAGGAGCTTCTAAACTAAACAAAATAAGTACTCTAGATCATTAACTTCAAATGGATAAGCAATTGATAGAGCTCCTACTAGGGATGGCAATGGGGTGGGTTGATTTTTCTAAACCACCCCGCATGATGATTTTTTTTATTTTCAACCCGCCCGGCATATACCCACCCCGCATAAACCCCCCGCGAATGCGGGTGCGGGTGCGGGTGCGGGGCGGGTTGAGCTGAACCCGCAATTTTTTTTAAACCGCCCCGCCCCGCATATACCCGCCCTGCATAAACCCGCCCCACTTAAATTTTAAAGTTTTTTCATTTTTTAATTGAATTTAATTTTTTTTGGCTAATTAACGTCTCAACAACTAATTAACTATTTTTAGTTGACATTTTAACAATTGTTTCTTAATCGCTAATTAAAAGTTTCTAATTAACATTTTAACAACTAATAATTTACCGGAAATGTCTAGTTTAAATTTTAGAAAAAAAATAAAATTAAAGTCAATGTTTAACATAAAAAGTTTATATCTTTAATTTTTACTAATTAGAAAAAATTTATTTGTTCGAATTCCTATTTGGCTTTCTAAACCCGCATAGCTCTGTTGCCATCCCTACCTACAACTACCACAGTTGCATTTCAATGATATTTTCTTAAACACAAGATTATATTTTTGGCATATGATTGATACTCCCTCTATTCCATTTCACATACATAGTTACTATTCGGGGATTCAACCTGTTTTTCCATTAAGTACATACTTCCTACTTAAGCTTGTGATTTGTAGTAGTAATTTCTAATCAAGTAAATTATACATTATGAATCAATAAAGATACCTCTTCCATTTCGCGAAGAATCACACTACGCTCCCGAACAATCTTATCTTCCTCCAACAGAGAATTCTGCAAAATATCCCCAAGAATATCAACAGCTTTACTCACATCAGATCCCAAAACCTTCGCGAAATACGTCGTCTGCTCCCTAGAAGTATAAGCATTCAAATGCCCTCCCATGTTCTCAATTTCCTCTTCCAATACCCTAATTGGCCTCTTCTCAGTTCCTTTAAATATCATATGCTCAAGGAAATGAGCAACGCCATTATTCTCCTCATTTTCAAATCGCGATCCAGCATCGATCCACACTCCAACAGTAGCCGTCTGTGAAGCCAGATTCGATTCCGTAGCAACACGAAGACCATTAGGGAGAGTAGTGATTTTCGTCTCCGGTGCTGAGAGGATTGAGGTGTGATCTGCTACAGTAGGATACGGGGAATTGTACTTGAGGAATATCGGGTTCGGTTCTTCAAGGCGTTTGATCTTCGATTTGACTTGTTCAGCTAAGCGATCGTAGATCATGGCGTCTGGGGGAGGTGGGGAGGGTGGGGAGGAGGAGTGGGAGGGGTTGGTTATGGAGGTAGAGGATCGGGAAGAGAGGGTAAGACATGGTGGGAGGACGGTGAGTCGAGAGCGGCGGCGCGTGAGGTTGAGAAGGTGGCGCGTGGCCATGGTGTGTATGATTGAAGGAGCCAATTTCGTAGTGACAGTGGAGAAGATAGGGAGGATAGATGGCTTTTAGGAAGGATGGCAGTAAGTGGAAAGACCATTTTACCCTTTTACTAATTCTCATCAGGAAGTTAGTAGAAGTACGAAATAAGCCCAATTGTTTTGGCTTATGTCACAAAGGCCCCTCCCCAATATCC
>DF364517.1:0-14210 GCA_000787875.1 Solanum virginianum | reverse complement strand
GGGGGGGGGGGGGGGGGGGGAGGATGCAGAGAGAAGATAGAGTCTGAATTATATTTGTATATTTATTGGATAGTTGTATTTATATAATTAGTATGAATATATATAGATATATCAACGATTGTATTTGAATATCTTCTGAATAATTGTACATATATAATTAATATATATATGTATCAACAAATATAATTTGCATCTGAATAGTTTATATCAACGAACAAATTATATTAACTAATACAATTGTATCAGTGTTATATCAAATTCAACATTTATATTTGTGTAATTGATTATTATCATCAATGTTGTATCAAAGAGAACAATTTGTATTTGAACACAATTATATTAATATTGTATAAAGTTCAACATTGTATTTATATAATTAATTGTTATCATTTGTATCAATATTGTACCAATAAATATACATGTATTTGTATTATGCATCACCAAAGAGAATTTGTATATATAGTTAACATTTATTTTTTAATATTTTGTATAAACAATTACTATCGTTTGTATCCATGTAATTAATTATTATAATTAATATTTGTATTGAGAAAGAGGAGTCAGAAAGAGGCGAGAAAAAGAGGAGGTAGGGAGAGGAAAGGGGTGAAGAAGAGATGATAGAGAGAGGAGAGACGATCGAGATTGTAGGGGAGGGAGGGAGAGGAGGAGAGAAGAGGCGGGGGGGAGAGGAAGAGAGAAGAGAAAAAATTAGTAACAAAATCCTAACAATAACTACAAATTATAATTCTTTCAAACTATTGTAATGTATTGTAAAATACATATCACACACATATATATGTGTGTATACATATATGTGTGTATTCGCGCTAATACTATAATCATATCACACACATATATATGTATTGTAAATACACATCAGGCATATACATATGTATGTATATCCGCACTAATACTATAACCATAGATGCCCCATGATTCCCCTATTGATTTGACTAACTAAATCTATTAATAACGTTATTCAAAGGTTTAAAATATGATATAATTGATATATTATAGTTTATAGCAATAATCTCAATGTATTTGAATTGTTTTTTTAAACCAAGCTTATTTGTGATATGTAATTGTTGCTAGAAATTATTGAACACAAGTGAAAACTCATGATTAACTATTATTTTGGTGATTAAATTGTGAAAGAACTAGATCAACCATCATTGATTATATATGATTTAATGCTTCGAAGATGAAATTTGAGTATTAATCAAAATCATTTTTGATTGGGCATTGTTCTAAAGGTTTGAAAATATTTTGAGAGAGTTCATATCTCGAATTTGGACCTATTTGACGTCATTGATTTGGTTAAATTTTGGAACATACATCAAATTAAATTTTAAGATCGAAGCAGAATAGTGTCATATATATTACTTATATATCATATGTATGTCACCTGTATGTTATAGGTATACTACTTTATGCCTAGGATGTACATTAACAAACATATGTATAAAAATTAGACTTTTTTGAATAACTAATACTTTAGTAATTATCACGTCAAATCAATAAATACAAGATATTTGATTTTCACATATATATATATATCTATTATTTAACTATGATTAAGTGATGTATATTTCATCTATAATTTCTTACTCTCAAAATTAACTTAATTGATTTGATGTAAACATTCAAAACAGTAAGTTCTTATCCTGGTTACTATGAAGTAAGACAAATGGTAGATATACAACACAACTACGAGTACATTTAAACTAATTATTTTTTATATTGATTATATATAGACAAATATATAAAAATTTAATAAAATTTTAATTTATATATTAATGAGTACAATCATAACAATCTAGAGATTGAATCTATTAAATTAAAATACTGAATCCGTCATTACATGATTATAAATAATAATTTGATTTTGGGTTCATAATGTTTAGCCAATTGAATCGGCAATTCTTTTTGACTAAGACAATATAATTAACTGCTTGATGTTGATTGTATTCCATTAATTAATTACAAAAGGAATCTTCAGAGTTGCAAATTAGAGTGAGAATAATCATTATTTCATCATAATTAAGAAATAAATAAAAGTTTATCATTTAGTCAGGTAAACTTATATACTATATTTATCAAACATAGCGTAAGATTTAAGTAAATATCAAGTATAGTGTGAGTTTCTTAAATTTATCAAGTATCAATGATACTATAATTTTTGAACTTCGTCCTGTATCAATAATACAATAATTTCATGAAGTTCGCTATGTATTAATAATACAACAATTTGCAATGATACAACAATTGATTACTTTGTATTTGTTGAAGTATCACTAATCTAGAACGAATTTCCAAACCTATTCTATATATATTTTTAATTTCTTTTATAAATAATATGATATTTTGTTTTTTCATTTCTTAAAGAAACTAATTATATTTATTTTTTTAGCTCATGAAAAAGTTGCTTTTCACCTGACCATGTTACATTTACAACATGGATATGAAGCCATCATTGTAAATGATTCCAACAACAAAATTCTTGAAGATTTGGTCTATTATACGAAATCTATTTTTTTTTGGGGGGGTTAGTTTTAATATCGTTTCCTTAAAACAACACTGTACATGTGTGGTAATCTATTTTGGTTTTTACTGCTAGTAAAAATCTTATCTGTCTTGCCAATAAAATCATAGTGACTACAAACATACACACAAAAATAATCTTATTCTAATATTTGTTTTTTAGGTTTTTACCCAATGTTTGATATTTTAATCAATTTAGGTAGGTATATGACCTGTCTAGCTTATTTTGATTCGTCTAATTTAGCATATTAAAATATTAG
The DNA here is from genome assembly GCA_000787875.1 of Solanum virginianum. NCBI lineage: Eukaryota > Viridiplantae > Streptophyta > Magnoliopsida > Solanales > Solanaceae > Solanum > Solanum virginianum. The sequence goes on along the minus strand of DF364517.1, from coordinate 11,409 downwards.
GTTGATATTGTTCAAACTCAACTATGAAAAATCTTGTCAATATTTCAAAAAAAAAATTATATTTATTTGATATTATATAAAAACCTTGTCCATAATAAAATAAGATATTATTAGATACCTAAATTGTTTTAAGAAAATAAAGAAAGAAACTAAAACTTTGTAAAAGTTGATCAGTGGATTGAATTATAAGTTATGACTCAATTTTAGCCCGTTTAAACTATTTATTGATTTAATTTATTTTCATCTGTCTAAATTCATAGTAACTCCCTCCCCCATTTGATGTCTTAGCCTTGGCTAATATTTCAATTTCTTCATTATAGAGCTAGGCACTTTGTACAAAAGAACACAGTACTAGTACTGTAAAATTGATTGTATTCCATTATTCATTCATTTGCATTATATAGGTAAGTCATAAGTCGATTAAAGTTGTGTGATGGTATATATCTCTATTTCAGATCGCCACAAATTATTTGTACTAGATTTCACTTTTTGGCACTTGTTGATACAAGAATTCATAAAAAATCTTTAAAAGATCTCTCGAAAAATTTAAAAACGCAACATTGCATTTAGCGTTGGCTAATCTAGAATTGCATTTCACGTGAAAATGCTCCTTATTAATATTCTTTGCTAAACCATAAGTGTTACAAAAATCATATCAATTGAGAAATCAATAAAAATAATATCCATTTATTAAACAATCCTGTTTGATAAATAATTTTTTGAAAATTGAACACTATAAAAAATAAAATATAAATATATAATTGAAAAAATATATTTATCTGAAAGCACTGACTAATGAATAGTGGAGAATTAGTTGGGTAGTATTATCTGACCCGATTTAGTGGATCATCCTTATTTTAATTTACATTATTGATTAGCATGGACTCATTTTAATTTTTGAAATAAAATAAGACTGTGAACTAAAAGTTTATTTTTTTAAAAAAATAATTTTTTACGTATAAAACTCAAATCGAAACCTTGAATTAAAATCACATGCTAGAAATGGTTGGTATTGAAAAAATAATTGTTTATTTTCTCTTTTCCAATATTAGATCATACCCCTTTACTAAGCAAATGACTCTTGTCATGTCAATTGCTAAAAAGGGTGCACATTTACCATGGTGCTTTTCTTAGTCAATCATTAATGAAATTTCCCTTCTATCTATAAAGATAACCTTATTTTTGTTGCATATGCACCATCTTTACGTGCATAACCATATATCCAACTCAATTATTTTTTGTCTTGAATAAGAAGGAAAAAAATATTTTTTACTTCATTCATTTCCAAATATGTCATCTTTATTGAAATTAGATGATTTGTAATATTTGTTATTTTAGAAAATCAAGACATAATTAGTTGTTTGTCACATTTTATTCTTAGTTGTCAATATGAAAAGAGATTAATATGAAAGAGAGAAGTACGACATATTCCTTAAGAAATGATAAATAAAGAGGTAATTTTATTATAGTATTTTTGTTTATAAGTTATCTAAATATATAACAGGGAATAAATACTGTTTAATAATAAAGATAAGATAAACACAAAATAATAAATTATTTTTAGATATTTCAAATTGAATAAGTAAATAAGAATGTTATTTTCAGTATACTGAATACGTAAATATTGATGAGGAGAATGTTCCCTCCATCCATCTTTACTTGTTCACTTTAGTAAAAATAGATGATCAATATACTTGCCCATTTTAAAAATTAAGAGATAATTTTACAATTAGTTCCTGATTTATCCTTATAATTATAGTCATTTTTAGTACATTTTTTAAGATATTGTATTTATTATAGTGAAAAGTGATTTGGTAAAATTACCCCTATTATTTACTGTTTTTTTTACTCTCAGTACCAAAGTCAATAGTGGATAATTATTGTTGGACAGAAAGAGTATCAAATAGAGAAGAGTAATAAATAAGAATAACAATAACAACATACCCAGCGAAATCCCACGAGTAGAGTCTGGGGAAAGTAAAATATACGCAGACTTTACCACTACCTCACAGAGATAGAGAGGAGAGACTGTTTCTTAGGAACCCTCAAGTAATAAATAGAATAACTTAGTCAAATTACTCTCTACTTAATACTCCCTCCAGTTCATACTATTAAGTAAATTGTTAAGAATTTTTTATAATAGTTCAAAAAATAATTGATTTTATTTTTCAAAATTCAACAGTATTATTGAAAAATCTTTTCATATTCATCCTTCTCTAAATGAGATTTTAACTACTTTATATTTTTCAAGAAGAATAGTTTGAAAACAATTAAAAGCGTAATATTGAAAATTAACCTTTAATTATAGCCTTAACTAGTTTCTTTTAAAAAATATTATATTATATCTTAATAATTTACTTAATATATAGTATTGAGTATTTTCTGAAATATGTAAAATAAAACTTGAGAAGAATTTAAGAAGGAAGGATGATTGATAGGCAGTGGCAGAATCAAATTGCGTGCTTGTGGGGACTATAGGATCTCCTAGTTAACATAGGACACATCAAATCCCAATATGACAAAAATAAAAAATAAAAATAAATAAAATAAAATAAAATGAAGTGTTCACTTATTAAATGCAGATTTTTTGGAAAATAAATAGAAGATATTCTATATTATCTGCAACCATTCAACGAAATGAATAATAATATTCATTAAACAAAAAGTTGACTAAGTAGGGAAATAACAAAGTCAATAATAATAAGTATTCCCTTTGTTCAGATTTATTTATTAAATTTTGACTTGACTTATTTTTTTAAAAAAAGTTATTGATATAATAATTTATCATTTTATTCCTATTAATTGATAGAGTTTCAAATATATTTATTTACTATATTTTTAGACATTAATTTAATATTACTTAATGAAAGGAGTACAAAGAATGTTTTCACTCCGCTTTAGAGATACAATAATATACCTAGTGAAATTCCACAAGTGAAGTCTGGAGAGGATAGAATGTACGCAACCTTATCACTACCTCAAAGGTAGAGAAGTTGTTTTCTAGAAACTGTCGTCTCAAAAACCCATAAGCAGAATAAACTAGATATGAAAAAATGAAAAGGAAAAGAAAGAGAAATATAAAGAACGACTAACAACATAAAGTGCTTGAGAGATATATTTTATTAAATTAATTTTATTAATGATATTTTGAAACTCTAATTTAACTATTGCTACTTTATAAAGTTATATAATACTAAGGACTCATTTGATATAAAAAAAAAAAAGGAGATAACTAATATCGAAATTGACTTGAGAATGAATTTATTTCATGTTTGGTTGAAATTAAATAGAGGAATAACTTATTCTGAGATTACAGTGCTACTTTTATTCTATAAAAAGCATGGAATAACTAATCTTGAGATAATTTAAACAGTAATATGAAACATTAAGTAACAAAAGCTCTCTTAATTTATAAAAATGAACGAATGATTTTATAGTGTTTAAGTAAATATTTTTTTTTCAATATTTGTTTTTTGAATTAAAATAGCAAAAATAAATAAAAGCCATAAACTAAATATTTTAACTAGTAAATTTTTTAATTTTATCAGCTATAAGTTATAAGCTCATCCAAACACTCTCAATCTTAAATCCAAGAAAACGCATTATGATGTCATTAACTCATTTATATGGGATAATATTAAGAAGCATTAAATTCTAAAATACCACATATGATATTAGTAATATGTTAAAAAAAAATTCTTCTTAAATTTTAATAAATCAAATAGATCTTGACCGTTTAATTTTGTAAAAGAACGAATAATCCTCTCAAGATTACACGTTTACCCATCTTTTTTGTGTGTTTTTTGGCCTATATCTCCTTAATTTTGCTTTTATGCATGGAATTCTCCTCCAACTATATAACACACAAACAAAGTGAAAGAGAAAGAAAGAAAGAAAAAGTCTTTGGCTTTCTGTTTTGATCATTTTTTTTTAGTTTCTGAACAATTTTAGCCTGGTTCTATGGCTATTTCATTTCAAAGTTTTGATTTTTATGAACTTTTTTTGCTTTTTTTCATTTGGGGTTCTTGAAATACTGAACATTTAATCAAAAGGGTATTTTTCTTTTTATGTGTAAGACTGAGATTACATAGATATGGTATTCAAAGATTCATTCTTTTTGTTGTGGGTCTGATTTTTTACTTCCCAAAAAGTGTTTTCTATTGCTTGAGCAACACTTTGTGATCTGTGTCCCAACCCCATATGGCCAAGTTTTGAGCTTTTTACAAGTTTTTGTTCTTTTTTGGTTCTCCTTTACTTTGATTTGGGGTTTTGGATTTTTGGGTGTCTCTTGAAATGTATGATATGATTTGAGCTAATTCAAGATTGTTCACTTTGTGTTTTTTGATTTGATATGGAAGAGGATCAAGATTTGAAATTTGTGTGCAAGTTGTGTAACAAAAAGTTCCCTTGTGGGAAGTCATTAGGGGGTCACATGAGATCTCATGTACTTGCAAATTCAACTGAATTTGAGGAAAATGGTGAAGCCAATCTTGAAAAGTTTCAATCTTGGAGTCCCCATCAATCGAAATTTGATGTTGGTGGTCATTCTGGGTATGGACTTAGAGAGAATCCGAAGAAAACTTGGAGGGCTGTTGATTCGAGCTCTTCCCCTTTGCTGCCTCCTCAAGAAAGAGTTTGTCAGCAATGTGGTAAAGTGTTTCAGTCGATGAAAGCTTTGTGTGGTCATATGGCTTGTCACTCGGAGAAGTTAGTGATGGATAGTCATTCAGATACTGAAACTGATGAGGAAGAGGAGGAGCCAAAGATTAGATCATCAAAGACTAAAAGGTACAAGGGAATTGTAGTTAAGTCTTCTAATTACAGTTTAGTGAATAATGTTAATTATGGTTCATCATCTGTTTCTGAGATTGATGAGCAAGATCAAGAAGAAGTTGTGGCGAAATGCTTGATGATGTTGTCTAGGGATTCAGGGAATTGGAATGGTGTTAATTCAGTTGTTGAGTCTTCTGATAACAATTCTGTTGTTTTGGAGACTAAATCATCATCTACTGACATGAAATTTGGTAGAAAGGATAAGATGAAATGTGTTAATAATCAAAATGAAACACCGCGAATCAAGAGAAGGGAAGAAAGGAACTTGAAACTTAGTGTTTTAGATGTTGAAGCTGAATCTGAGAGCTCTGATTCTGGTTACTTCTTAGATGAAAATACGATAGTTGAATCGGATATATCTGTTGATAGAAATGGTACTAGTAAATGGAGCACCTCTCAAATGAGTCATGCTGTTTGGTGTGATGAGTCTGTGATTGATAAGGGGAAGGGCTTAAACACAACCAAGAAAACCGCGGAACATGAATTGGATGATTATCCGTTAGCTTCATATGCGGAGAAATGTGAAGCAAGAAAGAGAATGAAGGATAGTTCATATCATCCAGAGTTAGGGAATAAGTCCTTTAAGAAGATAAAACTCGGTCCTAGAAGTCCCGAAGGATGCAAAACTGTTCAAAAGAAGAAGTATGAGTGTTTGAATTGCAAGAAGAGTTTTAACTCTTATCAGGCTCTCGGTGGACATAGACCGTGTCATAAAAAGACCAATGCCTATCTTGAGTCAATAAATGGAACCGGTGAAAGTAGTGTCGATGCTAATTGTGATGACAAGCAAAGGGAGGCATTTAGCAATAGAAAACCGGCTTCTGATGCTGCTAAAGATCTGTCTTACAATCCTGAGAAAAAGATTAAGCCTAAGAAATCCAAAGGGCATGAATGCCCATTTTGTGACCGCGTTTTCAAGTCTGGCCAAGCTTTAGGTGGCCATAAAAGGTCTCATTTTATTGTTGGCAATGAGCAGAACATGAATCAATCTTCAGCAGTCAAGAAAGTTGACGATTTATTTGATCTTAATCTTCCTGCTCCTGTTGATGATGATGATGATGATGATGATGATGATGAACATGCCCACCTCATGTCTTGGTAGTTGGTGATAAACAAGCTTACGAGATGCACGAGCATTTGGTAGCGAGCTTGTTTCCAGTTGCTTCATTTTTTTGATACCATAGAGGTAGTAGTTTCATTCTTGTTGATCACTTGAAAGAACCTCAGATTTCAGTCTGATTTTCGGCATATCCCAAGTATATGCTTCAATTTTTGCTGGATAAAAATATTCATTGCTTTAGCTTTGAGACATTCAAATTATATCTGTGTTTTCTTTGCCATTTGAAGAAGCTTATCTCTATTGTGTACTCCTTTAAGCTTTCTTACTAGTGCTTTAAGCTTAATTCCCTTGATGAATTTGATTTGCCATTCTCAAAGTTACATAGTTCACCAAATTGGAGCAAATACACCGTCTTCACTCAGGATAGACTGTCTACATCACACCTCTTGAGGTGCGATCCTTTTCCATATCCGGCTAACGTGGGATGCTTTATGCACAGACTGCCTTTTATACTTCTAGCCTGCGCAAGTAGAATGCTTAGCCACACCAACAAAAGAAATGGAAACAAGTAATAATAATAGTAGTGCATTTTCCACTAGAAATGAACTAGTTCGACCAGTTGAACTGGCAAATCCAGAATTTAGACATTGTAGGTACTGGCAAATCCAGAATTTAGACATTGTAGGTTCTGAGTTGAGTGACGAGTTCTGAAATGTATATCTACTCTCTCTATTCTTAGTTTAAAGGACTAAACTTGTTGTTACTTGTAGTCTTTTGGTGACTAGTTGTCTTGCAATCTAATAGAAGTTACCACCAAGAGCAACATATAAGAAAACACAAAGCTTTATTGTGTCCCCCTCATGATTAAATTCAATTGTTATATAATTAATCATCAATCTTCAAATGTGTCAAACAACTACTTTAACATAAAACTTAGTAAAATTTTACTTTTGTTGTTTAGCATCTTAATTTTTGGAACACCTTCTTTACTATTTGAGTTAATTTGGGCAAGCTCGGTGCACTAAAGCTCTCGCTATGCATAGGGTTCGAGAAAGAGTTCGATCACAAGGATCTATTGTGCGTAGCCTTACTCTGCATTTTGCCAGAGGCTGTTCCCAGAGTCGAGTTAATTTAACTAAAGTAACAAATCTATTTTTAACTTGTCAAATTATGACATGTAATTAGTCAAGTGTGTGTATTCTCATTCTAGTGAAAAAAAATAATAGTAAAAACCTATTGGTTGAGAAAGATTTAAGGAGCAAAAAAGTAGGAAATATAGGTAAACATAAAGTTTGAAAGTCATTGTTGCACAATTAGTGCTTGTCCACAAATTTTTACTCGAATTTTAATAGATCCCATTGAAAATGAAAGAAGGCTTTCAAATCTTAAGCCTAAAAATAAGTCAATTCTTTTTATTTATATATATATATATATAAAAGAGTATCTTTTTTTTTTCCTTTTCTTAAAAAAAAAAAGACTTGATTCTAAATTCAATGAAGATTGCACTTGATAGTATCTTTTTTTTTTTTTTCCTTTTCTAAAAAAAGAGTTTTGTTCTGCAAAATCAGTTGGGCCGTTGTACCAAATGGGAGAAAAAGGGCCCACTAAGTTCTTTTATGTTTATCTGATGGATCAACTAATGGCCCAATGAAGTACTCAAGTTTGAGTCTCTTGAGTTTTTTTTATGGAAATAGTACACAAAACAGACTTAATTTAAAATTATTTATAGGAAAAAGTACACAAAATAGACCTAATTTGAAATTATTTATCTTTAATATACTCAATATAAACTATTTACCCTTAATGGACCCATTACCCAAACTATTTACCTTTCAACCCACTTACCCCTTTCTATTTCGCGTACTAACGTCAGCATAAATACTATGAAATATATTCTGGCGGTATATGTATATCATAGCAGTGTCATATAGAATAATCTCAGTCCTTTGTGATACTTAGGCAGTATATTGATACCCAATTGGTATATATGATATTTTTTTAAAGAAATAAATAAGAAACAAAAAAAAATATTAAACTCTAAATTAGTAGATTATATACTCTGTTGGTATATTTATACCATATCGGTATTATATAGGATTAAGCTTAATCATGTTGATATATGTATACCTTATTGATATATCATACAAGCATGTGTTGACGTTAACATGATGTCAACAAGCGGATTTTAATATTAGGGAGGCAAAATTTTAATAGTATGGGGGTATAAAATGTAAAGGGGTATATGAATGTAAATAATTTGCTTTGAAGGGTACAAACTTAGTTTTTCCTTATTTATCCTTAATTTGTATAGTTAATGAGCCCATGATTCAAACTATTTACCTTTTTACCCCTTTTATTTTGCCCTGATATCATGCCGATGTCATGCTGACATCACATATAAACTATGAATATGCTCCGGCAGTATATATACTATACTTGTATCATATAGAATGAGTTCAAGTCTCTGTGATACTCTGGCGGTATATTGATACCCAATTGGTATCATATAAGATTATGTTATTTTTTTAAAAGAAATAAATAAAACATAAATTAAAAAATTATTAAACTCTAAATTAGTGAAAAATATATTTGTTGTCATACTCCAACGGTATATTTATACCATATAGATATCGTATAGGACTAGAAAATTATTAAAGTTACAAAATTATTTAATAAATTCTATATAAGTAGAAAATATATTCTTGTGATACTCCGTCGGTATATTGATATCCTATCGGTATCATATAATTTTGACCTCTTTTTTTAATACATAAAATAATTAAGAGAAAATTATCAAAGTTGCAAACTTATTTATTAAATTTTAAATTAATAGAAAATATATTCTTTGTGATACTTTATTGGTATATTGATACCATATCGGTATCATATAGAACTGAGCTTAATCCTTTGTGATGCCCTGTTGGTATATGTATACCCTATTGATATATCATACAAGGTGGGTGCTGACGTCAGCACACAAATTTTAATATTAGAGGGCAAATTTTTATAGTATTGGGGGCATAAAATATAAATAGGTATATGAATGTAAATAATTTATTTTGAAGGGGCATGAACTTAGTTTCCTTTTTTGATTGAAAATAAATTATCGTGAAATTATAATATGAAAATTCAATAATTATAAAGTTATTTAGAGATATATTCTTTTTAAGAAATTCTGGATTCATTTGGCTAAATGTGATCCAATCAGCCAGGTAAGTATTTATTAAAGAAAAGTTTTATAAATGATATGATTTATTTCTGTGAATTTATAAAGAAAATAACATCATAATTTATTGTATATGTTACTCTATTCATCCTTTTTTACTTATTATCTTATCCAAATTTTTAACTAATATTTTAAGAAATCTCTTTTTCATTATTTTTTATATGAAAAAATTGCAGTCAATATTTTTAGTACAATTAGTGAATATTAAAATTTTTTATTTTAAAATATTAAATTAATTTAATTTTATTTAGTTTTAAAAATTAGTCAAATTAATTTTTAAAAGTCGTAATATGGCAACTAAAAAGGATCGAAAAGAGTATTTATATCGATGGCATAACTTCTTTAAAACTCCTGCAAAGCTCCAAAAGGCAATTAATTACTTTTTTGTTTAAAAAAAATATTGATATTAAAAATCTTGTATATTAGAAGTTTATATCAAGTATACTGCACGTATATAGCTTTATGTATGATATATTTTGATTATATTCACGTGTGATGTTGTATATGTAGTCCTTATATTGGAGTGTGATATACACAAACTATATATATATAACATATTGATGGGATATATATACTGTCACACTATTAATATACTGAAATATATTAAAGAGATGCAAGATGAAGGTTTATTAGACTATTACACTTTTTAAAATAAATAAATAAATTAGATGCATAATTTAGTTAAAAACTATGACAAGACAAATATTTTGTAATCATAAGATCAATAATTAAGAGATTATTTTGATGGTTAACTAATTAATTAGAATATCCTCAATTATGCATGCATCAATCAAAGACATCACAACTTTATTAGGTAGCTAATTTTGTGATCTTGTATTTAGAAGTTTCCCTTTTTAGGTTAATTATTGTCATAATTTGTTGTCATTTTTATGTATATTGGTACAACTATCTACGCTCTCAATGTGCTTATGATGTAGCGTTTGGCAGGTTGTTAGCTAGTGTGTATCATCTTATAAGAATAGAGAATGATGTGGATCAACCAGAAAAGGTATGCATAAAAGTATGTGCCTCCAGGAGGAATTCTAGAATGCCGTCTAAAAGCAAAATTTAGATTGCTAAACAAGTTCTTCAATTAACACTTAAAAAAAGGACAAAAATTAAATTTATTATTAAATTTTAAGAAGTTAAGTAAGAAAATTTAGAAGTCTAAATATTTTTCATTCTTTAACCTTAATATTTATGCTTTGTCTTCAACTTTCATTGGGTAAAAAAGAAAAATGATCAATATGCAAACTATAAAAGTGTCATAGTAAATACTTGAATTCAATTTCAAATTGTTATATAGTTTTTTATATCGCCAAAAAGTCATTGAATTTCATTATTTTTGTTCTTACAAAACTTTTGTACCAATTTTAATTGAAGGAAACCGACTATGGGATTCTGTCGATAACCGACCCAACATACTTCAATGATTATCATGTCCCTCGATTTTGACTCTTTATTTTAAGTGCGTGGCAAGTATTTCTTCATCGTTAATTAAGACGAAATTACCTTTAATATATATATATATTTTTTTATTTTATTTTAGTTGTCACATACTTTCTTTGTCTAGTTTTACTTTTTTAATATATTATTTTGGAATGTCTAATAATATTTGTTCAGTTTATGAAATTAAGAGATAATTTTATATTTAATTTCTATTACCATTATCATTAATTACAATCATTTTTCTATTATATTTTTCAAGATATAATATTAATTTGGTAATATTACCATTATCATTACTACTTCTTAATTCATGTGCCAAGTTAATAGGGAATAAGTAAAGATAAACGGAGGGAGTATATTAAAAATGATTGGCTTAAAATATTGTGAATTTAGATATTTAAGCGAGAATTAATTATATTTTTTTAATTTTGCTCTTAGCATTAATTATTTTAGAATTAATAGATACATATACAAATAACAAGTTAATTGTTTAAAAAGAATATATTATAAAAAAGAAATTTAATTAATTTTTTGTTGAGAATTATACTAAATTTTACCACGACAACTAAATTGGGACTATAAGAGTAACACTAAACCTAAAAAGGAAAAAGAAACTTTTTGATGAATATTCAAATTAATCGAATTTCTAGTTAAAATATCAACCACCAAAATAAAAAAAATCAATTACAAAAAGAAGGAGGAGAAAGAAACAAAAACAAAAAAGAAAAAAATGTTATGAATAAATGTTTGTGGATGTTCATTCATAGATTCATCTCCTTTTATTTATGTAGATACATCATTCATCACATTCTCCAAGTTCATCCTCCTTGTTTAATATGTA
>DF364520.1:1412-29738 GCA_000787875.1 Solanum virginianum | reverse complement strand
AATAGATTGTTTTGGGACTATTTTGGGTTAATTTTTGCTATTTAGTAAGTTGGGGGTTTATTTTGTATATATAGGAACTTGTACCCTTTAGAAAGGGTAATTGTAATTTTGAAAGAGTAGTATTAATTGTAAAAAAAATTGTTGATGGAAACAGAACACTGAGTGCAGTGTTTTTCCCCAAATCTTCGATCTTCTTCCATTGTCTTCTCCGATCGCTTTTCTGCATCAAAGCTGGTACAAAAGAACACGTAAATAAGGGAAGATGGGAAGGAGGAAGAGCAAAGGACCGGCAACAAAATAATCTAATGAACAGAACATTAAATACAAAGTAAATCACCATAGATCTGACATTCAAAAGGTGAGGTAGAAGAAGAGATTTTTCACCACCATTATAGACAACCAATAGATCCTATGCTGCTTGATGTTTGTGCAAAGATGCATAGAAAAAAAATTTACATCAAGGATACAACTGGTTTCCAGCCAAAAAAAAAAAGAAAGCTTGTATACGTGTCCAATAGCCAAAAAAAAAGTTGCGGGAATACAACTGGTTTCCAGCAAAGAGAAGTATGTATAAGACCATAAAATCCAAACTCACGGTACAATTTACTTTGTTGTTACTACATATTATTGATGCAACGTTGGTCCTCTTTTTGTCTCTTTGTTCATTTATACAAAGGAGTAATATGTAAAATGTTCTTCCAAGTTAATACTATCCATTTATTTCAATACTAGAGTGGCCAGCACGGACCCAACATTAACCTTTCATGTTTGAGCTTACGTTAACAATTTTAAATATGATAATTTCAAAGACAAAACAACACGACTTTGTAATAACTTTGAAAATAACAACAATGTAGAAAAAGCAAAGGAACACATAAGTCTTAATCAATTTAATTGACTTATCTATAAGCCTAGACAACATCCTTGATCATATTGATACTTAACTTCCAGATCTAGGGTACAAAATTCAATTTACTGGCAGAAGCTTCTACAGCTTCCTCTTAATCTTCATTGGTCTTCGGAGCGTGTTCAGCAAGCTTGCCTACTCTTTGGTACCTAACTATCTGTAAGTTTGATGTGTTGTGGGAACTTTTGTAATGTGTTGTAGAAACTTCTATTGATTAGTCTAGTTGATGATTGGAAGATAGTAAAGTATTCGCATGTTAGGTTTAGTGGCTGTTTAGCTTTCCGTAGTAGTTTGATGGTTTAATAAGGTGCATTGTATGTAACTTGGGGAAATTGAGCAAGTGAATTGTGACTGTCACAGTTGTTGAGGTTACTGACTGGACGCCTCTGTTGCGACGTATTGCTTTGCTTTGAAACCTGGCACGAGATACAATTCGCTTTCCTTTCTTGTTGCGTAAAAGTGCTTAAGCGAGATTTTTAGCAGGAAAGACAGCTGAGTCGTCCATCTTATCTTAGAAATTGCCCTTTATCTCCACAGTACCGATTGCACTTAGTTAAATTAGTAGCCCAAACAGACGATGACGATGACCAAACCAATAAAATTGAGAAGACGAATATATTAATAAACATGTGATGAAAACCCATAGCCCGAAATTGAATTGAAGAGAACAATCATCTGCTTCTGCGAAGAGAAAATGAAAGTGAGCGATAGATAATTACCCACGAAAAAATAAGGAAAAAAAGGTAGAAGAGTTTTGACTTGTGGAAGACCATTTATTGAGAAAATTAAAGGGGTGCAGTTGATGTTGGTGAGGAGTTCATTGTTTCTCAATAAATGCTATCTTCCGAATTCTGTAGAAAGGCGGGCGTGGACTGGTTTCATGAATTAATGCCGCGATTAGTTCTTACTTCTGTCTCTTCATCTGCAACTTATTTTTTCTCTGACTGGTAGAAATTAAAGAGTTCAAATATGTGATGTCCAAAATAGCTCTGCAAAAACTGGGTTCCTATCGATGAAGCTATCAAACAGTACCGGAGCAGATAGAACAAAGACCTTAAAATACAGCGAGGCCGAAGCTTCTTTTTAGCGCATTTCCATTTTCAACTTAGTATTCACGCATTTTAAAAATGAAAGGTCAATATTACAGATTGGTGGTTAGGCCATCTTTGCTGTATGGGGTGTAGGCCAATCAAAAAGGCGTATGTCCAGAAAATACATGTCGCAGAAGATCTCACAGAGGACATGACCCTAGATAGGAGGAAGTGGAGGTTGCGAATTAAAGTAGTAGGCTAATTGGTAGGATTAGGTGGATGCATGGGTTAGGTGGAGGACGTGTTTTCTTTTTCTGTATTCTCATTATCTATCTTATATATGTAAGTTATATTATATTTACATATTGCCATATGCTATTCATTACTGGTCGCTCTTTGTGTTCCCTTCCCTTCCCTTTCCTTTTTGTCATATCTAGTTCTTTCTGCTTATGGGTTTTGAGATGGGGCTTCCCAGGAAATAGTCTCTCTACTTCTATAAGATAGTGATAAGGTCTGCGTACATTCTACCTTCCCCAGATCCCACTTGTGGGATTTCACTGGGTATGTTATTATTGTAAAAAAAATAATCAAACCCAAAACTGAAAGAAAACCCCTAAATATTTATGAATAGAATATAAACTTACATCTAATTTTGATAATCAAATGTGAAATTTCCTCACCAAAGTGATACACCATCTGGAACTCGAATCACTCTTGTATAATTTTTCATCAATTTGCTCTATCTCTCCGAAAATATAATATCTCCATTTCTTAGTCTCTTCTTCATCTTCTCTGTCAACAATAAGATTGGGGAGAATAAGAACACCTGAAGTACATGTGTTTATTTAGCAACGAACAGGGCTCAATGCTGCATTACAATTTTCAATGCTATTTTTTAGAGGATCTTTTCAATTTCCTTCTTGAAGTACATGCAAAGTCCTATATATGAAAAATTAGTAAATTTTAAAAACACCCATATCAAGAACAAAATGGAAGAGACATTACATTCAATGCCAAAAAATATATCAAAAAAATTCAATACAAAGCTGTAAATCTCGGGAAAGAGGGTACGATGGCAACAACCCAAAAAAAACTACCCCTTCATCCCACTTTAAGTAAATTTGTGAGCATTGCTTTGAAGATTTAAAACTAAAATAAGGAGAAGAAAGGCAAGGAGGATATAGTTCATACTTATCTGAAAAGTGCTAGATTTTTGGAATTTGAAGCTTCCTCCGGTCCTTCCCTGCATATCATCTTTGCAGTTTTTGCCTATGCACGAGAAATGAAAAAATACAACTAAATAACAATAACGAAAAATGAAAGAAAAAAAATGGAATATAGCTGGTTTTGTAAAGAGAAATAGGTACACGTATTGATAGACATATTATTATAGGACACGTGTTACAATTTTACTTACGATAAGGGACACATCTTACATCTTAGGATACGATCAAATTACCTCTCCAATCTCTTTGTACTATTTTTATTGCTTCTGGTACAACAGAGAAGAGCAGTGATGGTCCTTTGTGTTGTTGGCTTATATATATTAGAATACTATCTATTTTGTAAATGTGATAGTATTAATTACATTCAATTCTATACTTTTGGCATTTCCATTTTGTAAATGTGATAGTATTAATTACATTCTAATTTTATGTTTTTGGTGTTTCCACTTTGTAAATGTGATAGTATCACTTCATATTTATTTATAATGTATAAGTTGGAAACAAAGAGTTAGTATCTGATTATATAATATATAAAGTGTTCTTTAAGTTAATAAAATATTAGCCATTTATTCCAATACTATAAGTTTGTTCTTATTTTTAAAAATACATTAATAGATAATAAATTTAAGTGGATTAATTCAAAAATTTTTAAATATTGAACAAAGTTCTACTACCTTTTTACTAACATATAATATTATCACTAGAAACACTAGTATAATTTATCTAAATAATTTATGTATATTTTTCTCTTTGGATTGAGTATGTTTATTTTTTGAATTGAAAATATAACTTTTGAAGTTGGTATAGCTAAATTTTTATTTAATTGAAAGATTAAAAAAATTATTTTTAGCATAAAGAGAAAATAAGATGAGAGTGATGATCCCATAGATCTTTTAAAAATAATATTAATATAGCTGAGAACGATAATTAAAGATAATATTTGTGAAATAAAGTTATTATATAACAATTAGATTTTAAGCTTTTCATCTTTTAGTTTAAAAGATTGTTAAAGAATCGTTCTAATTTATCTTTTTCAGACATATCTAATAAAATAAAATTAAACCGTCAAAATGAATTTAGCTCATTGGGTTGACCCAACTCAACCTGTTATTGGGATAGAATTGAGATAAGATTTTTCTAGCTCATTACGGCTTATAAGCTTAGCCCCAAGAAACCCTTGACCCTTGGTATTTATCTCCAAAATTCTTGGAGATACACATACAAGGTTTGCTTGTCACTAATATAGTCTATTTGATTGAGGTCATGTCGGAGTCGGTGTATGGACCAAAAATATTTATTTAATTTGAATAAAATAATTAAAATTATAAGACATAATTGATTTTAATTTACAAGTTTATTTTTTTAAAAAATACTTATTTATTTGTCAAAAATGATTATTATTTTTTTCTTTAATATTATTTGCTAAAGTTATTGAACTAGCATCACTGTTTGCCACATTTAATTTGAAAACCTTCTTATTTTCTTGATGTTATATATATATGATATTGTAATTGAAAACACCACTAATCATATTTATAATGTATATTATGATCGTAAATATTACGATATATGTTATATAATTTTGTTAAATATGTTAAAAACTTAATTTATTGACAGAATTTTAAGTTTGAAAAAAAAACAAGACTAGCCTGCCCTAGCCCGCAACTATTCTAGGGTTGGGTAGGGTCAATCATATTTAAGCCCTTTTAAATGAACGGTTGACCCATCCTAGCCTATCAAATTCTTTGGCACGTGAGGCTTAGGCTAGGTGGGACTAAGTTAGCCCGTTTTGACAACTCTCAAGAAAATCAATTTTTATATTGAAATAACTCCTAATTACATTGGTCTTTATTATATAATCTCCGTATGACTAATACAATGTTTGGTTTCTAAAGTTCAATTCCATATAGGTTATTGCGTAGGGTGTTCGGTACGAAGGAAAATGTTTTCTTTAAAAATAAGTGTGTTTCTTATTTTTTGTGTTCTATGGGTAAGGAAAAAAATTATTCTAAAAGCATTTGTATATAATTTAGATAAATACTATGGGAATTAGGGGGTGGGGAGGCAGGGCGTAAGGGCTACAGGAGGTGGGGTTGAAGATGAGGTATGTTGGAATGTGAGGAAGACACAATCAATATAGAATATCATTGGAGAAACTTGTTTTTCTAGAGAAAATATTTGACTAACCAAACACAATCATATAGTTAAATACCTAAAACAAAATGATATGTTACTTATTTCAATATAATTCAAAACAAAATTGCAACGGTCAATTTAGTGTATTAATCTTTCATGGTGCACAAGGTTGAGGAAAGAAATAGATTGTATTAAATCTTTTCTACACAATCTTATTTAACATTTTTGTTAAAAATTATTTTAAGGCTTGAATTCATGATATCACACAACAATAACTTATACATAGTAATGTCAAGTACTCGTAAATATCTAATAGAACATGTACGTTTCCCTCATACAATTAATTGATTACCATAATGTTAAGTCTTCTTAATAACATTTTCTACGTTTCCATTTTGTAAATGTGATATTAATTACATTCATTAACCATGTATGTTACCTTACCTTACCAATAATCTATAGTATTTAAATCGTTCTAAACAGCTCAGATTATTCATCCAAGTTCTTCTCTCAAGTCACTTCAGCTCAAAGCACAGCAAATATGAAGATGAGTAGCAGGTTGATTCTTTTGTTTGTTGTGTGTGTTCTCGTGCAAGCGACATATGCAAGGAAGCTTCTTCAGTTTCCATCGGTCGATATCCCTGGCATCAGCGGAATCGATAAAGTTATCGGAGGTATTGTAGGTGGTGGTGGTGGAGGTGGCGGCGGTGGCGGAGGAGGAGGTGAGAATGGTGGATATGGCGGGGGAATTGGAGGTGGCTGGGGAGGCAGCGATGGAGGCAGCGGTGGTGGCGGCGGCGGTGGAGGAGGAGGAGGAGGAGGTAAGAATGGTGGATCTGGCTGGGGGATTGGAGGTGGCTGGGGAGGCAGCGATGGAGGCAGCGGTGGTGGCGGCGGCGGTGGAGGAGGAGGAGGAGGAGGTAAGAATGGTGGATCTGGCTGGGGAATTGGAGGTGGCTGGGGAGGCAGCGATGGAGGCAGCGGTGGTGGCGGCGGCGGTGGAGGAGGAGGAGGAGGAGGTAAGAATGGTGGATCTGGCTGGGGAATTGGAGGTGGCTGGGGAGGCAGCGATGGAGGCAGCGGTGGTGGCGGCGGTGGCGGCGGCGGTGGAGGGGGAGGTGAAAATGGCGGTAATGGTTTTGGTGCCGGAGCAGGTGAAGGCCATGCAGATGCGGCGGAAATTTATCCATTTGAAATTTAAATAAAAGGCCTTTTTATACGGCTTTTTCTCAATAGCATTAGAAATTAGAATACAGAAATAAAGACAATTTATCATTTAACCATATTATTTCATGAACACTTTTTTCACTAAATAAATGGTGATTCATAATTTTGTGAATTTTGAACTTAAGAGCTGTTCTTAAAGTTATGCGTTGAGTACTTTTTATTTGATAGATGTACCTCCAATATAATTAAACTTAATCGATGAAATTAGAAATTTTATTTTCTTATTTGTTTAATATCAATGTGCATGAGATATAATTCCAACACAATAAATCCTATAACAAATTCAATTGTGCAATTATAAATAGATCCAAAACATTCACTGATGAGGGTGCGTTTGGTACGAAGAAAATATTTTTCATGTGAAATATTTGTTAGAAAGAAGGAGGGAAGTTTAATAGTGAAAGTGAACAGAAAACACTAAGCAAAAGAAAAGCAAAATATTACAATAACGTTAAAATTCAAATACCAAATAAACGTGAAGAGACTACCTATAAATAGGCTTACAATTAAACTCAAAGTCCTAAAATTTAGGTTCACTAACCCACTAATGTACTGACTACTAATAATCTGCGACTATATCTAAAAGAACAAAGGAACCTAACAACTAACTTCTTGAATACTTGGTCAACTTCATAAATTTCAAGAAATAAATCCAAGGCCTCGAATATAGTGATAGTGAATATCGATGTGCTTATTCTACTATGAAATGTTGGCTTCTTTGTCATTGCAATAGCAGATATATTGTCGCAAAAGATCTCAATTGCCACAACTGGTTTCTGATTAAAATCTGCAAGTAATCTCCTTAACCAGACTGCTTGACAAGCTGCAGATGTTGCGGCAATATATTCAGCCTCTGAAGTTGATAAGGTCACCACTTCCTGCTTCTTTGAGCTCCATGAAACTGCTCCAGATCCAAGATTAAACAAAAAAATCAGATGTGCTCTTTCTGTTATCAATGCTGCCTGCGTAGTCACTATCAGTAAAGCCTGTTAATATGAAATTTGTTATTTTAGAATACCAAATTCCATGCTCTGTAGTCCCAGCTATATATCTCAGTACTCTCTTTGTAGCTCCAAGGTGAAGCTTGTTTGGATTGTGCATAAATCTCGATATGACGCCGACAGAGTAGGCAATGCCTGGTCTTGTATGGGACAGGTAGTTTAAACTACCAACCAGACTTCTAAAATAAGCTACATTTGCCATTTCAGAACCATCATTACGGCACAACTTCTCATTGATATTCATCGGAGTAGCAGTAGCATTACAACTTACCATATTGAACCTTTTCAGAAGATCTGTTGCATACCTTCTTTGTGAAAGAAATATGTCATCATCTTCCTGTTTCACCTCAAGACCAAGAAAGTAATTGCAACATTCCTAAATCAGACATCTCAAAATTCTTCATCATGCAGTCTTTAAATTCAGTGACAATAGATTAGCTTGAACCATATATATCATATCGTCAACATAAAGACATACAACCAGAAAATTGTTTCCTCCTCCTCCTTTTATATAAAGAATAGGCTCATTGTTACTCCTTTCAAAGCCATTCTCCTGAAAATAAGCATCAATTTTGAAGTACCATGCCCGCGGCGCTTGTTTTAAGCCATAAAGTGCCTTTTTTAACATGTAAACCTTATCTTCTTTACCATTAACCACAAAATCTTCAGGTTGTGAGACATACACTTCCTCTTCCAAATCTCCATTTAAAAAAGAAGATTTAATATCAAATTGGTACACTGGCCAATTTAAATTAGCAGCCAAAGATAAAAAGATTCTCACAGTTTTAAAGCGGGCAACAGGAGAAAAAGTTTCTTCGAAATCGATACCTTGTTGCTGGGAATAACCCATTGCGACAAGCCTCGTCTTGTGCTTTTGGATGCTGCCATCAGCATGATACTTGGTTTTAAACACCCATTTCAGCCCAATAGCTTTCTTTCCTTCTAGCAAATCTACCAAGTCCCATGTCTGATTTTGAATAGCCAACATCTCCTCTTCCATAGCTTTGCACCATTTATCTTCTCTTTCAGTATCTTCAAAGTAAATAGGATCTGAAACAAGTAAAGTAAAAGTACAAGATGTGTTATCAGCATATCTGGGATTCGGTCTCCTATCCCTTCTTGATCTTTTTAATGGAGTTGGCTCAGGCTCAGTTGAATGTTCTTCCAATGTTGGAGATGCTGCCGGTGCAATTGATGAGGTACTTGATGGACCTGCCAAAGAAGGATCTGCTCCATACTCTTGATCAACAATATCGTCAGAGGGCAACAATTGAATATTTGAACTTTCATCTCCAGAATTAAAGTTCCAACTTGCATTTTCATTAAACTCAACATTTTTGTTGACTGTGATTTTGCCACTTACTGGATTATATAGCTTATAGGCTTTGGATTGTGTGCTATATCCAACAAAGATACATTTTTCACATTTCTCATCAAGTTTACGTCGAGCCTCTGAATTCACCAAAGCACAAGTTATACATCCAAAGACACGTAAATGACTTACCTTGGGCTTATTACCTCTCCAAGATTCATATGGTGTTTTATTCAATATTTTTCATCAAGTTTATGTCGAGCCTATGAATTCACGAAAATATAAGCTATACATCCAAAGACACGTAAATGACTTACCTTGGGCTTATTACCTCTCCAAGCTTCATATGGTGTTTTATTCAACACTGCCTTGGTGGGTGAGATATTCAGCAAATACACAGCAGTTGCAACAGCTTCAGCCCAAAAACACTTTGGTACATCCCTGCCTTCCATCATGCTTCTGCCCATCTCAACAACTGTGCGATTCTTTCGTTCGACTACACCATTCTGCTCTGGTGTATAAGGTGTCATGAGCTCTCTGTGTATTCCATTATCCTCACAAAAGGAACAGAATTCTTTTGACATAAACTCACCATCTCTATCTGTCCAAAGAGTTTTAAGTCTACATCCACTTTCTCGCTCAACAAAAGGTTTAAATTTCTTGCAATTATCAAACGTTTCAGATTTAAATTTCAAGAAATAAATCCAACTCATACAAGTATAATCATCAGTAAAAAGTAAAAAGTATCGACTTCCCCCTAAAGACTCAACACTCATTGGACTGCACAAATCAGCATGTACTAACTCAAGACAACCAGAAGCTCTCCTAGACTTTCTTATGGGAAAAACTTTTCTTGTTTGTTTTCCATAAACACAACTTTCACAAAAATCAAGATTCTCAACTTTGGGCAACCCAAGAACCATTGCCTTTTGGCTCAATAACTTCAACCCATTAACATTTAAATGACCATAACGCAAGTGCCACATTCTAGTTTCATCATCTCCTCTAGCGATCATAACACACTTTTCAACCATTGAAACTTTTAAAGTAAATATTTTGTTGTTAGTCATTGGAACTATAGAAATTGTTTTTCCAGATTTCTTATTTTGAATAGTGCAAACACCATCATAAAAAAAATTGAGTACACGCTAATCATTAGTTGTCCAATGCTAAGCAAGTTATGAGACAGACTAGGAACAAACATCACTTCTTCTAAAATTTTGACATTACCTTGGCAGGTCATAATGATAACTGTACCTTTGCCTTCAACTTGGATCTTCTTCTTATCTCCTAGCGTAACGTCTGATTTTTTGACTCATCAAGCTCCTTGAACAATGATTTTGTCCCACACATATGATTGGAACATCCACTATCCAAAAACCAAACATCATTAGGAGTCTCTTTTTCACAAGAAATGGCCATGAACAGCTTACATTCATCATCATTTTTCTCTGCAAAGCTCGCTTGGTTACTCTTATCCTTTTGTTTTTGCCAACAGTAAGCTTCTTTGTGACTTGGTTTTCTACAGTAGTGGCACTGAAATGTCTTATGTTGCTTCTCTTCATTTGGACCTCCTTTATCTCGACCTCTTCCTTGGCCTCTTCCTCGAAAATCACCTCTGCCGCGACCATGATTTGCAAAGTTTTCTAGCTTATCTTTCTGATATGTGGACTCTCCCTTTACCTGAAATGCCTTTTCTTCATATTTTTCATGGGATCTTAGGAGCCTCTCTTCATGGGCTTGCAAAGAACTCATTAGTTCATCAAAAGTGTAATCAGATAAGTCATGAGATTCCTCAATTGCAGCAACAATATGTTCAAATTTTGGAGTAAGACTCCTTAAAACTTTTGCTACAACTGTTTCTTCAGATATATCTTCACCATAAGACTTCATTTAATTAATAAGAGAAAAGACTTTGGACAAATAAGTTTGAACAGATTCACTACTTCTCATAGAAAGAGTTTCAAAGTCACGATGGTAAGTCTGCAATTTTATCGTAATCAGCTTAGCTGAACCTTGAAATTCCTTCTTCAAAATCTTCCATGCCTGCGAAGATGTAGTTGCTGCTGCAATGATTACCGTAATCACCTTAGCTGAACCTTGAAATTCCTTCTTCAAAATCTTCCATGCCTGCGAAGATGTAGTTGCTGCTGCAATTCTTGAAAAAATTGTATCATGAACTGCTTGTTGGATGAGGAATGATAAAATAAGAAACAAAGTGGAGAGAATTTTCTGTATTCTTGTTTTGATGGTCTGGACAATCCATCTATATATACATGAGGAATCAAATTAATAAAGGAAAGAAATTAATAAGAGAATCAAATCTAACTTCTAGGAAAAGGAAAGAAAATAAAATCTAACCTCTAGGAAAAGGAAAGGATAAAGGAAAGAAATTAATAAGAATATATTTGTACCAAAATAATAATAATAATAATAGTAACCGCTGACACTCCCCTCAAGATGAAGCATGGGGGTTGCAAATGCACATCTTGCCAAGTAGATAGGAAAATTGATGTGCTCCAAGGGCTTTAGTAAGTAAGTCCGCAGGTTGGTCCGTAGTAGGTGTGTAAGAGGGCAGAATGGTACCGGCCTGAATGTGATCTCATATAAAATGACAATCAAGCTCAATGTGCTTGGTTCGCTCGTGATAAACCGGATTGGAAGCGATATGTAGCGCGGCCTGATTATCACAGAAGAGTCGTACCGGACCAGAGTGTGTGACTCCCAGGGAACGAAGTAAGTTTCGTAACCAAATGAGTTCACATGTTAGGGACGCCATGGACCTGTATTTAGCTTCCGTAGAGGACCGGGAAACCGTGGCTTGCTTCTTGGTCCTCCATGACACGGGAGAGAAACCAAGGGAAACAAAGTAACCTGTAACCGACCGACGAGTGATCGGACAACTTGCACAATCAGCATCACAATAACCAGTGAGTGAAAGAGAGGAATCAGACCGCAACAAAATCCCCTGCCCGGGCCGCCCTTTAAGATATCTAAGAACACGGAGCACCGCTTCCCAATGAGCCAACCTGGGGTTTTGCATAAACTGTGAGAGAATATGAACTGAATAGCAAATGTCGGGTCTAGTCAAAGTCAAATAGATAAGTTTTCCAACAAGCCTCCGGTAGGGCTCGGGATAAAAAAAAATAGACTAGAATTGGACTGCAACCGATGATTCTGCACCATAGGAAAAGTAACCGGCTTGCATCCGGACACCCCTGTCTCAGTTAAGATGTTAAGTACATATTTGTGTTGACAAAGAAAAATCCCCGTGGGGTTCCTGGCCACTTCAATCCCAAGGAAATATTTCGTGATCCCTAAATCCTTAACAGGAAATGTGAAAGCAAGATATGTTTTGAATTCTGTGATCATGGTTCAGTCATTGCCAGTGATTAACAAATCATCAACATAGATGAGTACACATATGATGCGACTATCCTTGCGTTTGGTGAACAAGGAGTAGTCGGCATGAGATTGCATAAATCCATAGTCGCGTAAGTAGGAAGTGAGCTTAGAAAACCAACATCGAGGTGCCTATCAAAGCCCATAAAGAGATCGAAGCAAGCAACACACCTTGTCGAGAGATGAAGAGGAGTACCCCGGTGGCAGATGCATGTATACTTCTTCGTGAAGATCTCTATGGAAGAAGGCATTATCTATATCCATTTGATGTAGCTCCCAATGACAAGAGGCTGTTACCGCCATGATGGTGCGCACCGTAACCATCTCAGCAACAGGTGCAAACGTCTCACCATAATGAATACCTTCCACCTGGCGATTCCCGCAAATCACCAGTCGAGCTTTATAACGCTCCACCTTCCCGTCACTTTTGTACTTGATCTTGTATACCCACTTACAGAAAATAGCTTTCTTCCCGGGTGGTAAATCTCGAATCTCCCATGTACCAGTGCATTCAAGAGCCTGAATCTCACGACTCATTGCCTCCCTCCAACGAGGATCACGGACAGCTTCTCCAAAGGTATTGGGCTCCTTAGTCATGGTGATAGCTGCAAGGAAAGCTCGGTGCGGAATCGAAAATTGATCATATTTTATATAATGAGATAGTGAATAAGGATTACCTGATTCTGCCATGAGAGTTGGTGTACTAACGGGGGGAGAGTTTATTTTAACCATGTTTAACTGCACATCATAATCCTGATGCCACATCGGAACCCTGCGTGTACGTTCACTCCTTCGAATCTGGTCAACATCATGAGAGGGAACAGTAGTCCCCATGCCGCTGCCATGCGCAGTCTCCATGCCATGGTCATCCTCC
The DNA here is from genome assembly GCA_000787875.1 of Solanum virginianum. Taxonomy (NCBI): domain Eukaryota; kingdom Viridiplantae; phylum Streptophyta; class Magnoliopsida; order Solanales; family Solanaceae; genus Solanum; species Solanum virginianum. Next base: position 16,622 of record DF364520.1, on the reverse strand, counting down.
GTATTCGTGGAATCAAGGGCTACTCCTCTGCCAGATCGTACAAGCCCATTACATGTGTCAGTCTCTTCACACGTGTTGGCCATTTCTTTGTCATCAACTGTACGTACATATTGCTCACATGCACGCATGTCATTCCCTGTATGGTTGTCAGAATCCAAAGGAGGTTCCCCTAACTTAAAGGGAAATTCATGTTCAACAAATTTTATATCCCGTGAGATGAAGTGTCGCCGGTTCTGTAAATCAAAGACCTTTCAGCCCTTTTGTGAGTAGGTGTATCCCAAAAAATTGCACCATACACCACGTGCACCGAATTTATCTCCTCCATTATAGGGCTCATGTGTATAGCAAAGACAACCGAAAGCTCGCAATTGGCTATAAACCGGTATTTTGTTATACAACAACTCATAAGGACTTTTATTATCTATTACGGGAGAGGGCAAATGATTTATTAAATATCCCGCCGTCAACACACACTCACCCCAGAAATCAATGGGTAAGTTTGCGTGAAAACTGAGAGTTCTAACCATTTCCAAAATATGCCTATGCTTCTGTTCAACTCTACCATTCTGTTGAGGGGTGTACACACAACTCGTTTGAAAGATGATCCCATTAATCAAAAAATATTCCTGGAGACTTACAAATTCCTTGCCATTATCACTTCTTACAACTTTCACATTTTTATTAAACTGTCGATTTGTCATGGCTAAGAATTGTTTAAGAATATTATTGACTTCTCCCTTGTCTCGCATTAAATGCACCCAAACAGCTCTAGAAAAATCATCCACCACAGTCAAAAAATATCGAGCACCACAAGTAGACATAACACGATAAGGACCCCGAATGTCACAGTGTATTAACTCAAAAGGTTCAACAGCTCTACTACTACTAACAATAAAACTATCACGTGTTTGCTTGCCTCTCATACATGCATCGCAAACTTTATTTTGAGCAGAATTCAATGACATTTTATTTAAATAACCAAGTGATCGCAGTACTTTTATTGACGGATGACCCAACCTCGAGTATCACAAATCACCAGAGTCTGAACTTCCCACTGCATATGCCTGTGCTTGATCCAGTCCCCAAAAACAATAAACTCCCCCTCGTCGTTCACCCGCTCCAATCGGCATCCTCGTAGGTAGGTCCTGTATTGCACATAAACCATCAGTAAAAAATATATTACATTTTTGGTTATCAATTAATTTCGCCAAGGAAATTAAATTGCATTTCAATCCAGGCACGAGCAGAACATTAATTAAATTTATACTCGTACTAAGAGCCACACTTCCAATATGGGTGGCTTTGGTACATTCGCCATTCGGCAGTACCACATCCAACGGTGCAATTTGCACCATCTCCATCAAAATGCCCTTATTCAGGCCCCGGAGTCGAGAAGCCACTCGTTATCGAGATTCATACCTGTAAGTTTTTCCCCCGAGGAGGTATTCTTACAATTTTCCATCATTTTGAGAAAAGTCTACCATTGTTCATTGGTGAATCCCGGCGCATGCGGGGCTGTCTCCTTCGTTCTTTGCGCAGGTGCGCTATCTCCCTGGTACTCGCCCACATGCACAGCATGAGCAGTTCGCTGTCCAGATCCTCTGCCCGAACCTCCACGTCCAGGCCCACCACGAACAGAACCTCCACGTCCTCTTCCTCCACGAGCACGACCCGGATTCTCATACCACCATTTCGAGTAGTTCCCGGTTCTCCTAAAACAATTATCAAAATCATGTCTAGGTTTTTGACAATAGGTGCACTTCACTCGTTCCTCTTTCCCAGCAGCAAGGCCGGTGCGTGCAGCAAACGCCATGGCATCATATTTTTCTTCTCGCCCGCGTGTCATATTCCGTAGCCTTTCTTCCTGTACCATCATGTTGTACACCTTAGTCAAGGGCGGCAGTTCATCCGCACTAAGAAAATTGGAACGTAAAGTTCCATAAGCCTCGGTATCAAGGCCCATCAAGAAATTGTGAGTTTTCTCGGTTTCAATATGTTCGATGAATAATTTTTTGAGTCCACAAGTACAACCATTACAAGTGCATTGTGGCATGTTTCTGAGTCCGTGATAATCGTCCCAAAGTGCCTTGAGTCTCCCAAAATAGGTGGTGATTGGTTGCCCTTGTTGACGGCAACTCCGGATTAACTCCTTTAATTCATGTGTTCTTATCGCGTTGCCGATGGCAAAGCGCGCCTCCATGTCACTCCATAGATCACATACACTGTCCATGTAGGCCAAATTGGATCGGAGTGCCGAATCCGCCGAAGTCATAATCCAACCCACCGCTATGGAATTGACGGTGTGCCAGTCTTCAAGGTCTCTTTCATTGTTCATGGGCTGTTTAATGGTTCCATCTAGAAACACCAATTTTCGCTTCGCGCGGAATGCATTCTTCATCACCGTTGCCCATTCTCGATAGTTGTTCTCACCCTTGAGAAGCTCGACAGGTAGTATGGTGAGGACGGGCCGTTTATTTTCCATTTTTCACCTTGGTCATGATTTTCTTCACTGGTGTTCCCTGTCTCGCCGGCCATCTTTCGTCACAAAATTGCGTGATCGATTGATCTCGGATCAACGCTCTGATACCATGATAAAATAAGAAACAAAGTGAAGAGAATTTTCTGTATTCTTGTTTTCATGGTCTGGACGTTTCATCTATATATACATGAGGAATCAAATTAATAAAGGAAAGAAATTAATAAGAGAATCAAATCAGGTCTGGACGATCCATCTATATATACATGAGGAATCAAATTAATAAAGGAAAGAAATTAAGAATCAAATCTAACCTCTAGGAAAAGAAAAGAAAATAAAATCTAACCTCTAGGAAAAGGAAAGAAAATATTGGTAAAATAAAATCTAACCTCTAGGAAAAGGAAAGAAAATATTGGTACAAAAAATAATAAAAACTAACAAGGAACAAAGCTTTGACGTCTTTCTTTTTTATCTCTTTCAATTTCTCTGTCTATTCAGCAGAGCCTGCTTGATCCACAAAGCCTTCTTCAACCAACTCCCAAACTCCTTGAGATTTGAAAAGAGTTTTCATTTTGATACTCCAACACTCATACTTCTCACGGGTAAAAATTGGCATAAGGGGCTGCGAAGATGATGAAATATCATTCACTGCCATTTTTTTTTAACATTTTCTCTGTTGTTTCGCTCAAAACTCAATTGAAATAACCTGGCTTGAATACCAAATTTGTTTGAAAGAAGGAGGAAAATTTAATAGTGAAAGTGAACGGAAAACACTAAGCAAAAGACGAGCAAAATATTACTGACTTCCAAAACTTAGTTTCACTAATCCACTAATACTACTAATAATTTATGTTTGGTTGGTGAGTGAAAAATATTTTCTGAAAAATAATTTTTATTGTTTGGTTAGTGATTGAAAATACATTTTAAAAAAATATCTTTTATTTTTGGCTTAAAAGTATAAAAATAATTTATGACATGAAAATCAACCCCAGTAACTATTTAGGACCCGACACCAACACATGATGCGAGACTCAACTTGACTTCCGTCTCAAGAGTTGACTTCCAAATTTAGACTCGATCTAACTTTCAAACTGGAATTCAACCATCGACTATTCACCTAACATTCAAATAATTTAATTTTTAAAAGATAATTTTAATTTTTGGGAGGAGGGGGATCATGGCAGGAGAGGTGGTTAAGAAGAAAATTGTAATTTTAGATTGGAAGGGAGTGTTAAAAATATTTTTTCTTAGTTTTTGAAGGAAAGTTACTTTTCTCAAATTTGAGAAAAATAAATTTATTTGAAAAATATTTTTCAAACTAATTAAGTCAATCAAATATAAAAAAATTTAAAAATATTTTTCAAAAATACTCCTCTGCTTACCATATACCTAAGAGTAAGAAAGTGAAGAAATATTCAAACAAGTATTTTTAAGAAAGTGAAGAAATATTCAAGCAAACATTGTATTAGTGAGCTCGTCAATTCATTAATATTAAGTGAAAAATATAAGCACCCATCCAAGTTGATATGCTGAGATTTAAAATCACAAGAGTCATAGAATTCATCAAATCGAAAAAAGAAAAATTCATCAATAACCCATTTCATAGGACTTCATTACCCATCTAGTCAAAAATGTTTTATACATGAGTATACAATTTCATAAACATACCTATTGTCATAAAAGAGCTCGGCTCAACAAGGATAAATTACAGGAATACAGATTTTTGCCCAAAAATTACCATCATCCATTTAATTATCAAACTATCACTTTAATTACAAAAATACCAAGTTAAAAAAGTTGAATGATTCAGGAAAAGAAATTATTTGATTGGTTCATTTTACCATTCGAATGACCGGTTATTGACGGGTCTTTATTGATTGTCACACTGGTCATTCGTCAACTCTAGTCTCAATGTTTGCACCTCTATTTTTTAAGTTGTGTTCAGCAAAAGCATTTGAAAAGTTTTATTTTAACTTTATACATTACTTTAAGGGAGAAAAATCAAACTATACAAAAAAATGGAATATATTACCTTAAAATGTCAGAATTTTTTTTTTACCAAAAAATGACATTTTTATTTACAAGATTATACAATTAGAAAAGAAATAATAAACAAAATAGGAAAACACGTGTATCAAAGGTAGGTGTAATAAATATCCTCTAGTTGCATTAAATGCTTCTCTTTCTTACATTGGGTTTTTTCTTGGGATTTGGCAATAAAAATAGAGGATGAATTGTATATTTAATATATTTTCTCTTTCTACATTTAATGCTAGTAATAATTATAGAAACAATATTGTCAATAATAATATTTTCAGACAAACAAAAATGAAGAAAGGGTGTATGTGTAAGACATTTTTCTCATTCTTCATTTAATGTTATTAATAATTATGAATTTTTTTTGGATATTTTCTTATTATACATTGAGTATTAACCAATGAGTCATAAATGCTATTGTGTAAAATCGAAAAAGGAATCAAAATAAAATCGAGAAAAAACACCTCTCTTATATGCATTGGTCATTTAATGTTTATGGTCAAAGTATTCATTAGAAGCTTCTTTAGAGAAAGGGGGAAAAGTATGATATGAGTTAGTATTTCCAAATGGAAAAAATTGTTACATTTATTTGGAGAAATGTTGTTTTATTACTTCACTTTTGACATTTAGTTGGTGAAGCTGTCTGTTTAATTTGATACAGGTCGTTATGTCGATTACAAAATTGAAGAAATTATATTTGATAGAAAAAGTTGATTTGAAGGTTTAGTTGATACTATCGCTACACAAATAGAGATCGACAAGAGCATCAATAATGTGATGCTACAATATAAGGTTATGAATGAATCCCCACCAATGCGCATCCATAATAATATAAGCGTCCATATGTATTTAGACCAAAAAACAATAAATATGATTTTTTTCAACAAGTATCCATTGTGTGTAACGTGTGAGGATAATTGTATGGAGACAATATTGCACCAAATAGTTATTGATTTGTTGACACATTCAAAAGCTTTGTGCCTTCCTAGTGTTAAAAAACTGGTCGAAGATGCGCATGAAGGTGTAGATATCATAATCAATACTCAAAATGTGGATGTCCACGAGAATCAAATCTACAAAAGTATGAATATCCTTGTAGAGGTCATGAGACAGTATGCATTGTTGAATGCATTCGAATACATTATGATAAGGTCAAGTCCAACAAGGTATGTACTTTTAGTGTTCAATTAGGTATTAATTTTATGATTTTTTTTTTCTTTTATCACCATTGCATAATAATATTGTTAAATTTAGATATAAATTGGACTTAGATTAGTGGTAGCAGAGTTTATCTCCTTAGTTGTTAAACTTATCTGATATTATGTCTGAAGTATTGCTTATAGTGTAGTTATTAAATTGGTTATATTATTTAAAGCTTGGGTAATGATATGTGGTGAAATGTTGGATATGCAGTTGATAAATATATTTTGGTAGGGGTGACTGGGGTTCAGAAGTTTTGTTTCAAATTGGGTACTAAATTGGTTATAAATTGGTTAATTATGTTATCAAAATTTGTATATTGACATTTTTTATTTTTTTTAAATTTGATAGTTACAGTTTACAATACACCAACATTGAGTGTGCATGGGGTCTTTAAGTCTTCATATTTGAGCAATTTCGAATTGTTTAAAATTCGTATATGTTATAATACACATACATGTCCAGTGAATAGCAGACTAATATCGAAACATCAATGTAAAAGTGGTGTGCTTGGTACAAAGTTGTTAGACAAATACAGTGATTCAAAACACAATTATATGTCAAGTAAAATTAGGTAGGACATGAAGAGGAAACATGAAATCACATTGAGTTATATGAAAGCATGGAGAGGCAGACAAAAAGCCTTTAGTGTACTCCGAGGGGACCCCACTATGTCCTACGAAAAAATACCAATATACTTGTATATGTTGAAAAAAACATACCCTGGGACTATAGTGAATTTAAGAAAGAGAGAAGATAGTATTTTTTTTTTTTGTATACATTCATTGCGTTGGATGCATGCATTAGAGGTTGAGAATATTGTCGACCAATAGTAGTTGTTGATGGAATACATGCCAGTCGACATTCGAAGGTACAAATATTGATTGCCAACACTTTGAATCCGGGTGGTGAGTAGAGTTGATAAAATCATGCAGTATTTTTATGTGTGTTAAACATAGTTGAATAATTTTATTTAACAATTAATGTAAGTCACGTATTGCCTCTTGCATACAGTGTGGTTGATTCAGAAAATGATAATTCATGGAATTGGTTCTTGTAATGTTTCAAATTAGTGTTCAGTGATAGGCACGATATGTGCTTTGTTTCGGATAGGAACAAAAGCATTTGGAATGTTGTTGTAGCTGTTTATCCTGGAATCCCACACTATGCTTGCATATACCATTTGTGGACAAATATGTCGAAACGGGCACACAATAATAATGATGAGGTGAGAAAGTATTTTTTTTGCTTAGCTAAGGCATACACCATTGAGAAATTTGATGACTTGATGAGCAGCTTAAAGGACATCAACCCAAGATGTCACGACTATTTAGTGGAGGCAGATTTTAGTAAGTAGTCCCATGCACACTCAACTATAAAAAGGACATGGACACTAACTAACAATATTGCCGAGCCAGTCAACAACGCAATCTTGACAGGGCGTAGGCTGCCTGTTGTACCTATGTTAGAATACATAAGAAAAATAATTGAAACGTGGAATGAGAAGAACAACCAGGAAGAAGAGAGACTACAATCACTCTGACAAATAAATACAATCAAATGTTGTTGGAAAGTGAGATATTATCAATTCGAATGACAACATGGTTATGATTTTTTAAATATATAATGAATTAACGATGTTCCTTGATACACATAATGTGTGGCACTAACAAAAATGTGACTCTTTTATTTTACAGGTGAGAGCTTTAAGGGAGTATGTACACACAGTTACAGATGGTGGAAAGAGGTACATTATTTGTTTACACATAAGGATGTGTTCTTGCGGAAGGTTTCAACATGATGAAATCTCTTGTGCACATGCAGTCGCAAGTATTGCATATAGGAAGAAATATGTTGAGGACTACTGTTCAATTTACTACAGCACAAAAATTTTCGTGATGCATGTGCAATACCTATCGATCCATTGCCATGCGAGAGTACTTGAATTATTCCTAATGATGTCATAAATAAGGTTGTGCTACCACTAGATGTAAAGCGAGGATCAGGGAGGCCTTCAAATTATGATCGCAAGAAGAATTTCACGGAGACATAATTCAAAAGAAGCAAGATAACATGTAGTAAATGTGGCAGAATGGGTCATAACAAAAAGAGTTATACCCATGTACAAGAAAAAGAAAAGATCCTTTGACCAATAATATGTATGATATAGGGATTAATAGTTAGTTGATTTTTGTGTTATGAAGATTCTGGTTGTTGGTAGTTATTTGGTCTATCATATGATGGATATTTTATAAATCAGATATAGGGATTATGGTTTAGTTGGTTTTTGTGCTTTGAATGTTCAGGTAGTTGATTGCAAATTGATCAAAAATTAGATTAAGATTTTGTAATCAAGGAGCACTAACTTAAGGAATGTTACTGGTTGGTCGAATGAAATTATTATTCATGAGGGTTTGTTTGTGCATTTGTAGTTGAATTTATTGATGGTTTGAAAATTTAAATATCTAAATGATACTCTTAAGAATGAAATAGATAGTGTGTGATTTTGATTGAAACATTGTTAAACGGTTATGCCAAAAGAAAGATTTCAAGGTCATTCCTAATAAACCAAAGTGTGCCTATCAAACCAATTAATGAAACCAACACAATAACCAATAAAAAATCAAACGCATGAGGTCATTTTCTTTTAAGGTGAAATTTTGAAGTCAAAGTTGGCATCACAATTATAATGCACAACCATTGAAGGTGGACTATGGAACCCCAGTTCATTTTGGTTGAAAGTATGGTAAAAAAAAATTTGACTTTAATAAACTAAGTGAAAAATGTTCTAGTTAAACCATTGTGTTAACTTTAAGTAGAATAATTTTAATTAAAATAACAACAAAAGAATTTATCTCAAGAAATATAGACAACGTCCAACCATAAACTAACCATCAAATTACCATAAAATGATTATTATAACCATATAAATAGCAAACATTTAATATTTTTAAAAAAGTGACATCTATATGAAAAATTGTAAGTCAAGTACTGGACATCCATAAAGTATGGGAAAATTCACCAAAAAAGTTAACCCAAAAATATAGATTGTTTTAAATGAAATGTAATGTCTGAATTGTCCAACCAAATCACCCAAAAAATTGTTTACATCTTCCATCTAGGAGACAAACTTTAAAAGACCAACATGATCACTAACTGGGACGTATTTCTTTGCCACTGAAAGACCCCCTGAGTCGACTGGCGCCTTTGACAGCGACATCACTTTCACTAACAGCTCCATCCTTCATTTTTTGGCTCTCATACTATCACAAGAAAGCATCATACCTCAACCAAAATAGATACGGCTCAATTAACCAAGAAAAGATATTCGAATGACCTTGGGAGTAATATTCAGCAAAAACACATGTGTACAGACCACAATCACTGTAAAAAGGGAACAATAACAAACCAACTCAACCAAATTTTGTACAAATGACCAAAAAATGGGACATAGTAGAAGACCAAGATATGAGCAGAAAAAATGTCAAATTTTTTTTTGCAATAAAAATGCTAGGAACCAGACAAGAATGTAAAATAAAAATTTAACATCATATATATTTTAGTTTACTTACCAGCATAATCAATGTTAAGAACACTAGATTTGTAACTAGGATGTTGAATAGGAGAATTGATTTCAAAGAAATTAGGAATAACTAATCCCATGTAATGTAACTCTTCGTTAGAAATATGAATGAATTTTCAAGTCTTTCTACTTATAACACGATTTAGTTCTTCAAATGCAAACAATTAGCACCATGAAAAGCAAAACAAATGATAAACCAATTCAAACCAACTTTGTACAAAGTGGAAAAAGAAAACAAACTAGAAAAACAAATATGAACAGAACAGATGCCAAGAGTTTGGTTTAAAAAAATGCCACCAACCACAAAGGAAAAAAAATAATTTTTATCCTTCGTAAAGACTTACTTGAAATCTCCATGATGTTGGGGGATATCATCAACAAAGACATAAGGTAATGGGTCGCTAAGTGCACGATCCATGGATTGCATCTCCTTTTCCCAAATGATGTCAGTCCGCTTGCCATAGAAATCAGTGATACTGAAAAAAATGGAATAATTGTTGCTAGTTTTCTGATGACATCATTAACTGTACCAAAATACTTGGATCCAATAACAAAGAGGGAGTCAAATACATTAATATAGCACTTTCTAACACTTATCATAGCTAAAATCCAGGGGCACAAATCAGAAATATTGACAGGTATTCAAACAAAATCTACAAACTCTCATAATGTGTTCGCATGTATTTTAAAGCCACGAATGTACTGGGCAACCTCATGGTCACTGGTAATTACTCAACTATCTTTAGAGCTCTTCAACCAACAATCATGTGCTTGTTCGACCCAACGATTGAAAAAAGAGTCCATAAATGTAACTCTAGTTTCATTACCAGGGTCATACTTTATTTTTTTCCTCAACTAGTACATTATAACATCAACATGCTGAAAATTAAAAAAAAGAAGGAAAAATCAGATTGTGAGATATAATAAATAAGAAAAAAAATAACTATGAAGTATATATATTTTTTTATTTACTGAATCTCCTCATGGTCATCCTGTAGTGGTCAAATCATAAAACCAATTAGTATTTTCAACTATATCCACCCCAAAGTCAAAAGGGGGTTGATTATTAGAACCCATTTTGTGGAGTATTGGAACCATTATGGAATTTGGGACCAATATTATATTTTTAGAAAATTCAAGACTAAAGTGACATTTTAAAAAGTTTGGGGACTCAAGTAGAATTTTCAAAATTTGGGGGTTAGGAATCATGTGCCCTTAATTGGCTCAATTAGAAAAAGTTGAAGGGACCAAAGTGGGGTTTTCACAAGTTGAGTCTTAAAGAAGTAAAAGTGTTGCCCCACTTTAAACTTGTTAGTTCCTAATTGGCACAAGTGTTGGTGGGGCCAAGATATTTTACTTTGTTTCACTTATATATATATATATATACACCTATATGAGGTTTTCTTTTAACTTAAAGACTTTTCCCACACTTAGAAAAAAAACCACAAGAACAAGAGAAGCACAAGAAGTGTTCTCGGGTTGCTCCATAGAGAAACCATAATTCACTTTTTTGATTTCACAATTATTTTGACGCTACAAGCTTGGTATATTGATTTTCCTAAGTAGTGTGGAGGTATTGATTAGCCAAGAAAATGCTAATGTGTAGGATTATAGTGTTATATTGTTTTAAAATCATGAATTGGTGTTTATATAGCTTGAAAATGATCCTTGTGGGGTGAAAAAGGCATTGGAAATTATTTGTAGATATATGTAAAGTTTGCCCGAAATTGGAGTTCATGTATGTAGTTAAATGTTGTGTTCTAGCGTTGAAAGTATGCGTTTGACGTTTATATGGTGTAATATGATTCTTAGAAGGTATGAGAGGGCTTGAACATTTTGTATATGTAAATATGAGTTGCTGCCCTATTTTTGTTGTCTTGATAAAGTGAGGTTATCTAGTGAGTTTGGTGTGGCAATGGTATGAAAAATGATCATTGGTGTTGTTGGGTTGTTGTTGTTGTGTTGTTGGTTAATTTGAGTCGAGTTGAGTCTCGGGACAGCCTACATTTTAGGGGCAGTGCTGCCGAAATTGTTGGGTTGTTGTTGTTGTGTTGTTGGTTAATTTGAGCTGAGTTGAGTTTCGGGGTAGCCTATATTCTAGGGGAAGTGCTGCCGGAATTTTTATAGAATTAGGGGCAAATTTGGAATGGAAGGTCCAAAAAGATTTTTAGCTAATCATTTGGCGTTATTGTGATTTGTTGTAGACGTTGGGCATCCGAAAGTCTAAGTTGAATTGGCTTGGCGTTGGGATTAGTTTGGCAAAGGAATTTGAGGTATGTAAAGCAATCTTACCTTTTGGCATGGTATGTAAAGCTACCTTACTCATTTCGGCATGTCTTAGAAAAATATAGGTTATGGTACGAACTTTATTCCCGCAATTCGAGCTTGTGTATCGTCCGCATTTATTCCTTGGCACTCTTATGTTAATTTTGGTCACAATATTGAATCTTATGTTTTTATAGTTGTAAATTGCAAGATTAGGGGAAATTTGATAAATTTTGAAGGAATTTATTCTCTATTAATTTTAAATTTCAAACGTCCGTAAATTTTTGATAAAATGCTCGAATTACTTCGAAAATCATTTTGTAATTTCTTGTAGGAGTTTGTATGATTTAGGATAAGTATGTAAAGTATTTTGTTCTATGGCATGACTTAATAAACTTAGCTAATGCTATAAGTTTCGTAAGATCCTTCTTCCTTTGCAATTTGGACTCAAACATGTGCTATGTGCGTTTCTTGGTATTCTTATAGAAATTAGTTATATTTTGACTCTTGTGCATTTAAAGCCCGCAAGTTGAAAAAGTATGGAAAGCTTGATACATTTGAAAGAATATATTTTTCTAATACTTTAGACGTGGAAAAATGTTATAAGTCTCGAAAGACCCCATTTCTTTGCAAATCAAGTTCAAATATGCCTTATGTTCATTTTTGGCCATCCTTATGAATAGTTAGCTATGTCCTTAGCTTTTGTTCCTTTTAAATCCATGAATGGTACGAGTTTGGAAAGAAGTTAACTAGAATGGTTGTCATCCAGGGGTGAGGGTGCCCCGCCAGCTGTTTAGGGCAAATTCGCCGAGGCATTCCTGGCTCACTTTTTACCTCCAAAGATCTAACGTGCCAGGGATGATAGAAACGGCTATAACTTTTGATAAAAAAGTTCAAATCACCTTAAAAATCATTTTGAGACGCTTCCTAGTAGTTTGTATGATATAAATAAAATATGTTCCTCCTGATTCGGCTCGTTTGGGTTTCCATCGGCTGTGGGACCCGTGATGTCCTTTATCCAAAATTTGGTAACTTTAAAGAAATTGTGAACAATTAATATGGTATTTTGAACGTAAATATTTTACTACTCTTTTGGATTTGTGATACTGAATTTTGTGCATATGATTCTCACGACTCTATTCGTGTCTTTTATGCTATCATTCATCGGATTTTCGGGCCGGTTGTTGTCGTGCGTAATATGATATATGTATATGTTCCGGAGTTAGGCTGAATATGGTGGGTCGATTTGTCCACGGGCCGGCTTTGCTTAGACTGGGGTTATAAGGCGTTGGGCTTTTGGTATGTTGGCATTACGGCTCATGTGAGTGCAGTGGTCTTCCCTGGCTCACGTGAGTACAGTGGTCTTCCCGGACTCACTTATCGGCATTATGCCATCTCTGTATTATGACTTGTGAGTGCAGTGGTCTTCCTTGGCTCACTTATCCTATGTTGGTATTACGTGATGGAGATTTTGGAGATTTGAACTTTCTGACGATATGCGGTGGGCGACATATATTTCGGAGGCCACCACCGGTTCCAGTCCGTTAGGCATGATTGGATATTTTGGAAAATAAACATTTTAGGGTTTTTGAATATGCATTTCATTTTTGTACTCCTATTTGATTACTACTTTGATTTACATTCGGTATACTCTGCTTTACATATTCAGTACGTATCTCGTACTGACCCCCTTTGCTTCGGGGGCTGCGTTTCATGTCCGCAGGTACCGACGCACAGAGTAGTGAGCCACCAACTTTGGATCTCTGACTGCCGTTTGAAGTGCTCCTTTTGCTTCGGAGCAAACTCTTGATATATGTACACTTATTTTCCCTATTTTGTATTTATGCATATTCGAGGGTATGACGGGGCCCTGTCCCATCCTATGATTCAGTCTGATTGTATAGAGGTTTGTGAACACCTGTGAGTATGGGTTCAACAGTTTGTATGACCATGCACGTATGATTTGTATGTTGGGCGGTTTAACCGCAGCGGTGACCTTGTCGGCCCGCTCGTATATATATATGTTGTGTATACTGAGATTTTCTGTACGCAGGTTTTTGAGTTAGTCCGTAAAACAAAGGAAACTTTGCTGAAATTTCTGTAAAAATAATACATTGATTATAATTTGGTTTGGTATTCAGATTTGGGTGCCCCAATCGGGCACTAGTCACGGCTCACGTGGTTGGATCGTGACAGAAGTAGTATCAGAGCGGTTAGTCCTCAGAATGTCCACAGACCATGTCTAGTAGAGTCCTATTTATTGGTGTGTCGTGCACCACATCTATAAACAGGAGGCTATAAGACATTTAGGATGTTTCTCTTTTTCTGATCCTAGATCGTGCGTTAAGAGCGGTGTTAGTAGGATGACTCCTTTTCTGATAAAAACTATTTTGGTTTCAGATATGCCTCAGAGAAAGGCCCCGGCTGCCCGGAGGGGCAGGCCTACAGGGATCGGTGAGACCCGTTGGGGTCGGGGAGCTACCAGGGCTCGTACGCAGCGCGAGTCGGACATCGTACCCCCGACAGGGGGTTTAGTTACTCCTCCAGCCCCTCAGCAAGGTACAGAGATCGAGGAGCTGCGGGAGGCGTTGCAGTTATTAACTCAGCTGGTGGCATGTCAGGCCCACAGGCAGGAGGCAGGTAGTAGTCAGACAGCCTAACGAGATAGTTCCCGGGCTCCTGATTTCCTAGCATGTGGGCCACCAGAATTCTTTGGGTCCAAACCCTTAGAGGACCCTCATGAGTTCGTGAGAAGATACAACGGACATTACGAGTGATTGGAGCATCCGAGGTAAAATCTGTAGAGTTGACATCCTACCGACTGCATGATGTATCGGCAAATTGGTACGAGTTATGGTTGTCATCCAGGGGTGAGGGTGCCCCGCCAGCTGTTTAGGGCAAATTCGCCGAGGCATTCCTGGCTCACTTTTTACCTCCAAAGATCTAACGTGCCAGGGATGATAGATTTTTAGTGTTGAGACAACGAGGCCAGTTAGTTCGGGAATACAGCTTAGAATTTGATTCATTGGCCCGGTATGCACCTGCACATATTGCCAGTATGACGGACTGAATGCATCGCTACATAGTAGGACTGGACTCTTATTATATTGATAACTGCTTAGTGATGGCGGCCCAACCTGGTATGGATATTGCCCGCATTCAGGCCCTTGCTCAGGGCATGGAAGATCACTGTAAAGGACGCTAGATGGACAGAGCAGATGACAAAAGATAGCCCAAGAGGGCTAGGGAGTCCGAGTATGTAGGGGATTATCGGGATGAACCGCCCCAGCAGGATCAGAGTAGGTACTCTCCCCGGCCCGTGCAGAGTGCACCCCTGCCAATCACTAGCAGGAGGTCGGAGGAAGCAGGTTCGCATTCCAGTAGTCAGACGAGGCCTCTTAGACCTCAGTGTTCTTATTGCAGGAAACGGCACCCTGGGGAGTGCTTTCATGCCACGAGTGCTTGTTTCGAATGCGGCCAACAAGGCCACTAGAGGTGGGATTGTCCAAGGTTAGCTCAGTCGACCGGGCCAGTTGTTGGGTCCTCTTCAGCCTCCGTAGCTATGCGCCCTACAGGGCGAGGTACGCCAGCATCGGCGGGACGAGGCCGAGACCATGGTGGAATTTTTTAATCTGGCGGTCCTTCAGAT
>DF364521.1:19821-32705 GCA_000787875.1 Solanum virginianum | reverse complement strand
GGGCAAATTCCATTCTTATAATAACAACAACAAGAACAAGAAATAAAAAAAAACATAAATACTCATTTTTTCACAAAAGAAGTAAAATAATTAAAAAAGAAAAAACGTTTTTAGAAAAAGAGCAACAAAAAAATTAAACATTAATTTTTTTTAAAAAAAAACCTATTTTAACATAGTACAGCAAAAAAAAAAGGATTTATTTTTTAAACAAAATTGAAAAGAAAAAAGGTCAATAGCCAAATAAGAACTTACGTGAACCAAATAGCCGAATGGTTATATTTGGACATCAAATTGTACGTGCATACGAGATTGGGAAAGGGAGAAGAGAGGTGAACGAGATCAAGAGAGGGAGGAGAGAGGCGAGCAAGAGAAGGCAGAGAGTGGAGAGAGACGAATTATATGTGTATATCTATCGAATTGAATACGTATATTCGACAAATAATTATATATATGCAACTGGTAGACATATGTATTTGTATATCTGGCAAGAGATTACAGAAAGAGATGAGAGAGGCGAGAGAGATGAAGAAATGAGAGAGAAAATAAAAACAAAACTCTAACTATGGCTATAAATTATAATTTTTTCAAACTATAGTGGTATAATGTAAATATTTATCATATGTTTGCCTACTTATGTAATTTACTCTTTTTTTAAAATCATATTGATATAGAAAAAACATTATAAATTATAGTACTTTTAGAGCCCGTTTGGCTTAGCTTAAAAGCTAGTTAAACTTGTTTTTAAGTTCTTTTTAGCTTATAAAAGTGTTTGGACAATTTTCAAAATAGCTTTAAAAAGTTAAAATTTGCTTAAAATAAGTTAAAAGTTAAAAGCCCCCCCCCCCCCCAAATTTTTTATTTTTTAGCTTAAAGTTATTATAGTTTGACCAAAAAAATTACATATTTTTCCTAAAAAAAAATTACATATTTTCAAAAATATCCTTAACTAAAGTAATTCTAACTATACTCTCCCTTCTCATTATTTCTATTCAAATCACAACCCAGCGATCTTCTGCTCTTCGAAACCACCACCTAGCAGTGTTCTTCTCGCCGATGCTTTTCTCGTTTATTTAAACACTTCTATTTGTATCAAATATTCTAATATTGGAATAAGAATGTATGTTTATTTATATATATATTGTCCTTCTTTCACTATTTTTTTAGTAAATAATTCATAATAGTAAGAAAAATACGTGAATGATAAATAAATATTATTATTCATGTATATAATTAAAAACTATATTAAATTCTTTATGTGAAATAAGAAGCGACGTCCATGCTATTAGAAAGAATAAACATTATTGGTTGGTTAAATGTTGGAAGTTTCTTGAGAGGGCAAGAGAAAATTGAAATAATTAGTATATTTTATCTCAACCATGTTTCAATTTCGATGATGAAAAAAGAGACATCTTAAAATTTTTATGTGATTGGCAAGAGAAAATTGAAATAATTGATATATTTTGGTAATTGAATATCTCAATCATGTTTCGATTTTGATCATGAAAAAAAAGGCATCTTAAAATTTTCGTGTGATCTATCCAAATTATATATTTTAAAAATTAAAAATAAATTACGTATATAAAATTTACTTAAATAATAAGTTTATATTGATATTGAATCAAAATATAAATTTATTTTCCTTACTTTATTTTTTTAGACAAAAAAAATCTTAAAGTAATCAGTTTTTATAATGTTAACAACTTGAAGAGTATTTTAGACATTTTTAATTAAAAAAGTGTTCAACAACACCTATGTGCCAAACACATCAACAACTTTTTTACAGCTACACCACTTTTATCCAAACACATAACTACTTATTTTTTAAATAAATTTCAGCACTTTAAAAAGTACTTTAGAAACACTTTTTAAAAGCTATTTTTTAGGATCATTTACATAAATAATACATTATATAACAATAATTACCAATTTTAACATATGTTTTGGTTTTACTAAAAACAGTTATATATTCAATATATAATTAATTATTCTAATTTAAAATTTAATTTAGATCGCATATTATGTAAATGATATTTTTAGTACTCTTTAAATAAGAAAATTTAATTTATGTAAACAAATATAAATACATTTCTAACACAAATTTTAATTTATTAATATATAAACAAATAAATAGTGCTTGAATGTTTGAAATTCAGGTATAATACTTTTGACACCATTAATAAAAATAAATAAATAAATCACAATTGTAATACATTTTGAATTTAATACTTCATATGTATTAGAGACATTCTTAATGCACGTGAATAATATAAGTAATATATTTTTAATATAATAATTATTTTAACATCTTTAATAAGAGAAAATAATTTAAAAAAAAACTTAATATGTTTTAAATTCAGTAAATAATACATATTATAAACATCTTTCAATGCAAAAAGGTGGATCTATAACTAAAATATTTTTAATAAAAATGTGTTATAAGTGTTATATTTGAATATCAAATATATTTAGTACAATTTAATTATAAATATTATGTGTGAATTTTAAATATTTCAATATAATTTAATTAATTTTATATTATTAAAAAATATATTATATTTATTGAAATAATAGTAATAAAATTCATAATAATATATAATTTTAAATATGAGGAGTTATCGATAAAAAAATATAAGGAGTTAAAATGGGGAGGGAGAAAGGGAGAGAATAGGAGAAGGAGAAAGAGAAAAAGAGGAAGGAAAAAAGAATGTTTTTGTTATTTATAGATGAAATATGCTATAGATCGTAATAAAAAAAAACCCCTAAAAAAGAGTAATATTTGATATATAATGTATTGTTTATGTAAATATTTCCTTTTTTTTTCAGCTAAGCCAAATGGGCTCTTAGTATAATTTTTGAATATCAAAATTTTAATTTAAAATATCAAATTATTCTAATTTAATTTAGTTTTAAAAATTATAAATTAATTATGTAAAGTGAAACATAATAATTATTAGGAATGAAGAGAATAATATTTATTATCTTGAATAAAGAAAAAAAAGTATTTATTTCCTACACCTTTTTTTTATAGAAAAAATAGTAAAAGATAACTATAAGTAAGGAAGAAATAGAAAAGTAGCAAAAAGTGCAATACTTGTATATTACTATGGATAAGTAAAGAAAAGTAAGCTTTGAAAATTAAAAGAAAGGCGTTAAGAGTGGAATTTAAACTCAACCCAGCACCACTAGCATTAAGCACCACCTACCTTGAGCTATTGAACCAATCAAATCATTTGTTTAAGTATAATACTTAAATAATTATATTATTCTCATAATTACATAATATCACACATCAATAATTTAGTTATAAATTTACAAGAAAAAGTAGCATATGGAATAGAACTACTATTATTAAATATATAAAGTAAAGAATAAAATAAAAATATTAAATAATAATTAAAAATAAAATTAAAAAAATAATATGATCACGCAAAATGATAAAATTTATTGTTACACAAAATGAAATTTTCATTCATCAATCTATTGATGAATTTTAATGATACAAAGTGTTTGCGTTTGAAGTAAGAATACAATACTAACCGCCATGCAAACAATGTGCAAGGAAGAAGTTAGAACTTTCCCTTGGCCAGATGGCTTCTCTGTTATTTGCCACGTGTTTCCACTCACTTCAAAACCGCCTAACTTCCTCCGGCGATTTTGCTCTATTTGTACTCCAATTCCGGCGAATTTCTTTCTTTTTGCCGGCAAAAAATGGGTAAGGAATCGACGTTTCTCTCAGCAATGCACCTGAAGAAGAAGCCAATGAAGAAATTCAGTAGCAAAAGGAATCAATTTTTCAACAAAATTTTTGATTATCTCAAATCTGACACTTATATGTTTGCACCTTTGTATTCGTCCGGTTTCTCCTCCGGTCAGTATTCTATTCCTGATTTCCGGTCTGTTTATATTTGCAGAATTAATTAATGTTAATTTTATGGATGTTTGTTACTGTTTTCAGGAATTGAAGAAGATAATAATAAACCCTTGGAGAGAAATGACAAGAAATTGATTAGCAAAATTGGGGATTATTTGATGGCTGATACTTACATGTATGCTCCTTTGGTTATTTCTCAACCCTGGGATTCCGTTCATGTATCTAAAGGTATAATCTTAAGCCTGATAAAGAGAGGAAATTTTTCATCTGTGTTATATCAGTATCCCTTTACTACTTAATTATTGCGACTTGATTCTAGAGTTTGACAACATCTGAACATTCATAATGGTAAGTGGACATGCTGCTACTATCTAATTTCATTAAAATTATGACCTATTATTGTATTGCCTTTGGCCTTAATGTTTTGAAGGAAAGGGTTTTAACAAGGGGGAAAAGGAAAGGGAAAGATTGTGATTTGTCAAGATGAGAGAGAACTATGATTCAAGATGTGTTTTTTCGCCGAATCCACTAGGCAGGGCTAGATTTTTTAATTAATAACTATAACTGAACCTTAAGTAGAAGAGTACAAGTAATAAGGCAACGGAAAAAAAAAGGATTCAAGATTGTTTTCTGTGAACTTTCCCTGGATGAGGTCTTTTTAAGCATATGTTTTGATGCTTTGACAGGTTGCGAGTTGAGAGATTGGTATGAAACACAATGCATACTTTTGTGTTTGTCTGTGTGGGATCATTTTGTCCGTTTAAAGCTCTTTGATCTCAATTCAAGGCTACTCTTTTTATTTTTCTGTACTCCAGGACCAGTTCCTATACAAGAAAAGATGGACAGAAAGAGATCTGCTGATGTGCTAAAAGGAGGGACTGGAAAAGAGGATGAAGCTGGTAGGAAGACAGTTAATGTGGTTAGCAAAGATCATA
This sequence comes from Solanum virginianum, assembly GCA_000787875.1. Taxonomy (NCBI): domain Eukaryota; kingdom Viridiplantae; phylum Streptophyta; class Magnoliopsida; order Solanales; family Solanaceae; genus Solanum; species Solanum virginianum. Next base: position 27,899 of record DF364521.1, on the reverse strand, counting down.
AAATGAATGGTTCTCCTCATACTAGGAGCCCTATGGTCACCCGTACTCGCGTGCGTAGAGAGACTGTTAAGCACATGATCTATCAAAACGGCTCACCTTTATTTGCGAGTTGCATCCTTAGGTCTGTAATTTCTCTCATCTAACTTCGATACATTATTTGTATTGTTGCTTAGTTTGATTTTATAAGTGGCAGAAGTAGTTGGAGGCTAGGTTGCTCAGACTCGGATGCGAGTGTCCGATATTGGTGCGGATCTAGAGGTTGGATCGTTCATGATCTAAATTTTAAGATTTTGGGGTACGGGTCCAAGTACAAATATTGGAGGACGAGTTTTCGGCTTAAAATAATTCAAATAATTACAAATAGAGCTGTATCTCTAAATAATGAGACATTATGTGGAAAACTAACAAGATATTCCAAAGAGAAAATATTGATCAAGATGAGAATTTGTCAAGGAGATATAAGGAAAATGAGTGCCATAGAAATTTCTAAATCCTAGGTATTCCAGTTTCTTCAATATTACCGTGCCTTTTGTTTCGATTACAAAAATCATAACATCTGCGCCGGATTCTCCGTTGATTCTGATCAAAGTGCCCAAAAATCAGTTGACTAGATTCAATATGGATCTCATACCCACATCCACTTCTTGTCGACAAGGGTGCGGCCCAAAGTGATGAGTCCAAGCAACTTAGGTTGGAGGTAATGGTTCAGTTGAACCCACTTGGTCGGAAAATTATATCCCCATAAACAGGGAAATATGTTTTTTCTTTGATTTAAGACACAAAAGGTTCAGAACTTGCTTTAGATCACAGGTTCAAATCTCAATTTTCCTAGTTTTTTTTTGCATCCTAATGTGAACACCAGAATTTTGTCACTTCGCTTTCCTTTATATCTCCCGGCTAATAATGGTGGGTTGCAATATCCCAAGTCCTTGGGCTGTCTAGATATTTTGGTTTTGTTTTCTGGTTTTCTAATTAGGGTTGTTTTTTGAGAGATTAGTGCTTTGTACTTAATGATGCAATGCCGGAGTTGATATTAGAAGCATCATAATTCGTAATTGATTTTTTGAACCTGAACATTGTTCAAGCCCATGAAGACACTACCATAAGTGAGTTAGAAGGCTCACCGTGGTTCAATTCTAGGAAGATAGTCCTTTTAAGGAGTTGGACAATGCACTTCGTAGTTCAACTCTAGGAATGCATCTGCTTTAAGTGGGTTACACAAAGTACTTCTGCACTTGATCCCCTAGAAGCAGGCAAGCAGCCTTTACCACGTTGCTGGCTCCTGGGATAGAGGACCTTCTTCTACATTCGACAGTTCCATAAACCTCACCAGTCATTGTAGTCCTTTTAAGGAGTTGGACAATGCACTTCGTAGTTCAACTCTAGGAATGCATCTGCTTTAAGTGGGTTACACAAAGTACTTCTGCACTTGATCCCCTAGAAGCAGGCAAGCAGCCTTTACCACGTTGCTGGCTCCTGGGATAGAGGACCTTCTTCTACATTCGACAGTTCCATAAACCTCACCAGTCATTGTAGTTGGGGCCCAGAAGTTCTCTTGGAGCTGAAAGTATAGTCTCAACTTGTGGCTTGAGTCAAGCTGTGTGCTCCTTACCTTGATGAGACATGGAATGTGATTTCCTAGTGTAGAGGCCTTAACTTCATCTTTGTCTTTGCTTTCGGCTCAATTATTTGATAGTTTTCATTTCTATCTAATTTAAGCATGAGACTCGCTCACTCTGCTGACTGCATATGAAAGAAGAAGAGAAGAGCTGAAAACATACCTACAGTTGGTCTTGAACTGAAGAACTGAATAACTGAAGAAGAGAGAAGAAGTACCTGCTGAGTGCTGACTGCAAACAGGAGAGAAGAGAGTCGTGAAGGAGAAGAGGGTCTTGAAGCTTGCTACTGGAGAGGAAAAAAGGGAGTCAAGAGTCGCAGGTTTCCCATAACTCCAAATAAACCGTAATATTCCTTTTTAATTATTAAATCAAAGGCCTTTAGAAAAACAAAATGACGCCTTTAGCCCTCGCCTCGCCTCTCACATGCCACCATTTCCTTGCCTGACTCGCCTTTTCAATGTCGCCTTGCCTTGCCAGTAACAGGCGAGAGGGCTGCACCTCGCCTCGCCATTCGGCAAAGGTGCAAAGGCTCTTGTCTTTGAGAACGCTGGTTAATCCACTTGGCAACCTGGTATAGTTGATCATGCAACTGCACAATGTCGGTAGAAATGCCCAATAAGGTTAGAGCAGATACATTAGATGTTGTAACTGCCAATTGAACAAGGAAATTTTTTTGGTGGTTCACTCCTGTGATTAATCCCTCAGCTATCAGTTTGGCGCAATGGCCCAAGTTAATTAAGATCTATTTTCATTTGGTGATGAAATCAGTACTTTCATAAGATTGGTCTATAACATGTGGTACCATATCTTCTGTTTTTTAATTTGTTGTGCCGTCAGTCAACAAGTTATGGGGTCTGGCTAGATTACATTATATTTTCGTGTAGGTTACGATCAATTTTAGTGAAATAATACTTCAGCTCAGGACTTAAACCTATTTATTACTTCCAGCTGGAGGATGTGTTTGGTTATTCAACCATTGGGATTTGGTTACCCTTCTCTTCCTTCCATGGTTGATTTCTCGTCTTTGATAGAAGATGTTCCACTATTTCTGCCTCTCCTTGTATATCGCTGCAATTTGCAGAAGTTATTAAATTAGGCCTAGCCAATCTCCTAATTTCAGCATGTTACAGTTCATATGCGATCCTACAACTCAGATTCGCCTGATTCATTGATTGTGAAGTTTCTTGAGCCATAACGAATGCCGAGTCCGGGTGATTTAGGAATCAATTGAGGATTTTGGAGTTCATGAAGCCTTACTTTCCATGCTGCTCCCCCTGCCAGTGTGTTGGCATCAATGAAGGTTAAAAGCCTCTTTCCTTCATCACAGAAAAGTTAGTACTATTATGTGTCTTGAACAATTGAATTGCTTCACTGATGTGGAGCATGCATAAAACTTTCTGCTTTTCCTTCTCCTCCCTTGCTTATAGTTACTTCCATTTCCAACTAATTTCTAGTTAATGCACCTATCAGAACCTGACAATCCCCCGTATGGAGCCACCATCGTTCCATCTGGCATGTACTCTTTATGTGTTGGTCAGATCAATATTTTTCCCTTGTGGTGACCATTAGGATGATATATTCCCCTCAAAAACTAAAATGATGGAAGCCTGTGACATACTTAAAGCTACATTTTTCTACAAACAATCTGTAAACCTAACTCTCCGTAAACAGAACCACATGTGTCCATATTTTGCCTAGGACTTGTTAAAGTTAAATAGTTGTAGTACTCAAATGTAAGCCGAATGCTATTTTTATAATCACCGTGAATTTAGTACTAGTAGTTACAACACATATGTTGGTCTTCTTATTGAGGAACTCTGTTTTGCTCTCTTAAGCGTAAAATGGGACATTGTGAAGGAGGAGTTGAATTTCTTCTTTGTTTCACACCTCTTCCTTCTCTTCCCCTACACTCAGTCTTGGAAACTCGGTGGTTAACAAATTTTGTTGTCTATGTGTTGTCTAGTCTGCAATTCTACTTTCGACAGTTAAGCTTGCCATGTCTAATAGGACGATGCATCCATTTAATTAGGTACTATTTACGTGCTGAAATATCACTTGTTATATATAGGTGTCTTATGATTCCACTTCTTTTTCAGGCAGAGAGCAATAGGAACATAACCAAGCAAGCTGTGAAGATGTGCTGCTTAGCTAATCAGACTCGAGATCATTTCGTCTCCCTTATGTTGTTCGTTGAGTATTGCGTTATGATATGATAACTAGCTGTTGTGCTTGTTTTATTTGTCATTTAGATCTGGGTAGTTTATGACGTCTGTACAGAGTGATAGGCTAACAAGGTGGTACGTATCTTAGTTTTATCTCATTTATGTTCACGGCTACTGTATACAATTACATATGTTAGTTTTTGTGTCAATTTTTAATGTATTAAGATATCTTGCAGCTAGTTGTACTAAATCTAATGTAGCTTCAACCATGCTATTCATAAAGAACTCTGAAAGAAAAATAAACAATGTACACCATTTGAAAATAACGATGATCATTTAAAAACATAATTTTTAATGAATTTAATTAACATTTTATTCTATTTAATTATTTTTATTAAAATTAACTTCAATGGTCTATATTCTTTTTAAAATAGAATATCAACTTTCAGAGTTTGGTAATTTTAATTTAATAAATAAAAGGAGTACTTTTTATTTTTGTTATTCATCACAACAGTTTAATACTAACATTTTAAGGTGGTTATATTAATTTTTTTTAAAATAGAATATCAATAGGTTGGTAATTTTAATCTAACCAATATATGGAGTGCATTTTCATTCCTTTTAGTCTAAATAGTTCAATATTAACAACTTGAGGTCGTTTTAAAACTGAATATTGATTTTTGGAGCTCGATAGTTTTAATTTAATAAATTAAAGGAGTACACTTTTAGTCCTTTTAATCACCATCATTCATTATACCCATGAGTCTACGATTCTCATTAATTCCCTTCTTTATTTCCTTTACCATTAGTTTACTTTTTGAAATCCAATTTTGACTAACCTACTATATCTTTTGGATTGTTATATGATTAAATATGTATTTTTAAATTTTTTAAAATTAAAGAATTTATATTCAATTTAATCCAAATAATTTTGTATCTTTTTAATATTCTTGATTTTTCAAAATATGTTCGTTAGTTTATCAATTTTAAATTACCTTTATTATTATTATTATAATTATTATGAATTACTATTTTTTATTTACTTTAATTTTTATAATATTTGATATTTTAGTAATAATATTTATTATTATTTAGTTATTACTTATTCTTATTATTTACTTTTATTTTTATAATATTTGATATTTTAGTAATAATATTTATTATTATTTAGTTATTACTTATTCTTATTATTTACTTTTATTTTTATAATATTTGTTATTTTAGTAATAATAGTAGTAGTAATATTTATTATTATTTAGTTATTACTTATTCTTATTATTTACTTTTATTTTTATAATATTTGTTATTTTAGTAATAATAGTAGTAGTAATATTTATTATTAGTTACTCATCACTTATTGTTATTACTATTAATATATCAATATCGTATGTTAAATGCATTATCGCTCATTTTTAATTGGAGGGTTGAGATTTAATCTCATATTTTTATTCCCAACTCAATAGACAACTCCTAAACAACCCTTTTCCCAGTGCAGAACCCCGCGAAATACCCACCAACGATCTTTCTCTCCTTGTCCCTTTTTCGGCGAAACAGAAACTTATCGCCCCAAAATCAGGAATTCTTTTACATATTAATTTTAATTATGTGCTCAATGATATGAGTTATACACGTAACAAATTTATTTATTCTTTAATCTTTTTTATTAATTGACGTGGTACATACGTAGATATGCGTACACTAAACTAGTTTAATAAATATTTCATATTAAAAAATCATTTTCGTCAAATTTGCTAATACATAACAACCATCCAAATTAATATTCTATAAAGTGTCTCTGAATCACGAGGACACGTTGAGACCACTTACGCCATTTTCTTCCATACGTTACAAGCATCCAAATGTGGCCAATGAAGTAATCAAGAATCACGATGTCATTTTGTACATATATTAAAAAGAAGGTGAATTTTGATAAATAGCCTAGGCTTGAAACTTAATATGGCCAAATAACTATGTTTTACATAATTACACAATATAACCTCGACTATGTGACCTAGAGGGGAGGGGAAAGGTGAGCGAGATTGAGAGGTGTGAATTTTATATGTATATTTGTCAAATTATATGTGTATATCTATCAAATAATCATATATGCATAATTAATATGCATAAATATTTGTATATCTACCAGGCTAGAATGGAAGAGGGAGGAGAGATACGAGTGAGAGTGGAGAGAGACGAATTGTATGTGTACATCTATCGAACTAACTATGTAAATCTGTCAAAATAAGTATATATATGCAGTTGGTATACATTTATAATAGTATATCTGCAATATCTGCGAGAAATTGCAGAGAGAGAGAGAGGACAGAGGAAGACAGGAGAGAGATAAAATAACAACAAAACTCTAACTATAGCAACAAAACCCTAACTATAAATTCTAATTTTTTCAAACTATAGTTGTATAATGTAAATATATATCATATGTTTGCCTAATTATATCATTTTTTCTAAAAAAGAATAATGCTAAATGGCCACAAAAATTTGGCCACAAAAGTAAATAGTCTATACATTTTTGGAAAAAGTACACAAAATAGACCTAATTTGAAATTATTTATCCATAATAGACCTAATCTAAACTATTTACCATTAATTGACCCCCAAATTATTTACCTTTCTACCCACTTACCCCTTTTATTTCGCGTGCTGACATCATACTGATATCAGCATAAATACTATGAAATATACTCTAGCGGTATATATATACCATAGCGGTATCATATAGAATGAGCTCAGTCCTTTGTGATACTCTGATGGTATATTGATACCCAATTGATATATATGATTTTTTTTAAAGAAACAAATAATAAAATTATTGAACTCTAAATTAGTAGAAAATATATTCGTTATATACTCCGTTGGTATATTTATACCATATCTGTATCATATTGGATTGACCATAATCATCTGTGATACCTTGTTGGTATATGTATACCCTATTGGTATATCATATAAGTAGTGTTGACGTTAGCATGATATCAGCGCACGAATTTTAATATTGGGGGTCAAAATTTTAATAGTATGGGGGGTACCAAATGTAAAGGGGTATATGCATGTAAATAATTTGATTTAAAGAGGTACAAACTTAGTTTTCCCTACATTTTTTATGTTAAATCTTGCATTGAGTTTCTAACTTTATTAATCAAAACAAAGTTAATTAATTTCTTGTCACGCCCAAAGTCCCGTTAAGGCGGATTGACACCCATTGCCGATAAGGCTCGGGAGAATCAACCTGTATCCACGTCCTTTCTATACAAATTATGAGGGATTTCTATGTTCAACACGCCTTTAAGAAAGTAAACAGTAATAACAAGCCAAAAGAAAATGCATATGGCTAGGCCGTTGGGGCCACAGTGTCTAAAGTGTGAGACATGACCACACTTTAATTTACATAGTCTACAAAGCCTCTAGATAAGAAAAAGTATCTGATAAGGGTAGGGACAGTCCCTGCCTCGACTAACCATACAATACAAAAATATAAGCTCTAGACACACAAAGCTCCGAAACAACCTAGAGCTTGGTAACAAAAATTGGATATCCTGCACTCCTACTGGGAAGATCTACTAGCACCCGTACCTGCAGTATGAAATTCAGGTCCCCCGTAAGGGACGTCAGTACGAGATAATGTACTGAATATATAAGGCAGGAAATACTATATATGAAGTAACAACTCAAATGAAACTATCCACTGGTGTAGGATAAGAGACTACCTTTTGGTTATACTGTGGGATCATGTACTTTATGTTCTTTTTATTACTTTACCTTTACTATATAATCTAAGCACAGTATGTAATAAAATGACTAGCTGATCAGTGGTAAATCTATATTGGGATAGGTCCAGGCTAGGCTTTTCCTTTAACCCCTTGGGCTACCCCCATGATAGGATCGACCCTAACTAGGTGATTCTTCCCCCCCTCAGTTTACCACCCATCAATAAGCAATATACTTTACCTTTCAATTACCTTTGAGATGAGTCTCATGGTGGTCACAATATTAGAGCTATTACACTGTATGTGTAGCATGCGACATAGATAATCACACAAGACAATATGAAAATGAAAAAAGTATGTTACACAAATAAGGAAATGCGTATGAGATAGAACAACTTATGAACTTTATTTAGCAACAAGAACTTATGTAACTTGGTATCCATGTATATATGCAGATTTGAAGGTGACTATGTATGGGAGCATATCCATATGTGAAAGAGTGGGGACATAGTTAATATTTATGTTGGAGTTGGTAAGTGCCTTTATGTTCCAAGGAAGAATCTAGATTTCAT
>DF364521.1:7121-18746 GCA_000787875.1 Solanum virginianum | reverse complement strand
TAAAATGGACATTATTCATAATCGGACTTGGACGGATTCGACATCGGGTCTCGTCTCCGTCTAGCTAGCAAGTAGGTGACTACCTGCTATCTTCCTAAGTCCTACAAGAACCTTAATTTTATCTCTTTGTTTAGGGAGGCGATCTCCTCAATTTGACATAAAACTTATTTATGCTCAACCCTCTTCAGCGTTAGACATACATATCGCCCTCTAACATGAGATTCAAGCACTTTTTAAAAATTGGTGCTAATTTGAAAAGTCATATCATGTTTCACATGAATAGGACTAATACATGTATTGTGTGGGGTGTTACAGCCAATTGGTTATTCTATTTTGTTTAGGACTTGAATATTAAAGATTATAAATAGTTTTTTAGGTTATTTTTCAGAAGTTTTTGGCTAGTACTCAGAGAACTCAATATTTTGAGAGAGAAAATTATAATATCATATTATAGAGTTTTTGAGAACACTTGTGATTTAATTAATTTTAGTTTGAAGCTTGTGATTCTTATTGAAGTTGGATTGCTTGTTCTTATTTCTATTGTGTAAGTGTTCAATTATGTCTTCTCAATTCATAATTCTTGCATCTACACATAGCATGAGTAGCTAAAACCACAACTATGGTTGTGGGAACCATGAAGAACTAATAAAGTAAAACTGAATAATTCATAATTCTTGCATCTACACATAGCATGAGTAGCTAAAACCACAACTATGGTTGTGGGAACCATGAAGAACTAATAAAGTAAAACTGAATAATTCATAATTCTTGCATCTACACATAGCATGAGTAGCTAAAACCACAACTATGGTTGTGGGAACCATGAAGAACTAATAAAGTAAAACTGAATAATTCATAATTCTTGGAAGGTGTGTATGTATGTATTGATTAACTATCTTCGTTTTGCATGTTTTCTAGTGGTGGCCAACATTAGAACCCACCTAGTTTTATTGACCAGACTAAGGTAGTAATGAATAGGAAAAGAGATTAATTAATAGGATTCAGTTGATGTGTTCATATATAATCAACCAAACTGGGCCAAGGGGAGGTTATAGTGGGACTAATAGGTAATGGTCAGTAATGCACACTATGGAGATGGGTCAAGTCGCATAGTGAAATTCACCTTTCACCTTTGACCAAAGGGCTTGGTGAACAGAAATTACAGGCCTATGTGATATACACTAGAAAAGAATTAGGTTATCCGGTGATACTGAGTTAGGGAATCATGGGGAACATAATAGCCTAGTTTCTCTCCATTATTGACTTCTCTCTTATGATAGTTAGTTTAGTTTTATTGCTTATTGATTATTGCAACCCCCTCCCTCCTTTTGGGGAAGTAAGTTGGTTAATCATTATGATGCAAATTGGTGAATTCTCTTGCATCTATGTATTCCATGTGGGTTCGACCCTATCCTTGGTTAGGTTATATATATTGACAATAACCGCTTTATCCTCTAAAAAGGAGGTGTAACTTGGGCAACATCAAGATTTTGATGCCGTTATCGAGGAATACGGCTAGACTTAGTAAATTTATTAGTAATTCGAGTGCTAATCCTTAATTCCCTTATTTTACTTTTGTTTGTTTTTTGTTCTTTTTCAAGGTATAAGTATAGTGTATACTCAACACTCGGAGTCAAGGCAACCCCTTAACTCTATTTGACCCAGAGATCCACAAAACGTTAAGAAGAATGGCCCAAGGCAATGCCAATAATGCGGCTAATGTAACTCTGAACAGGAATAACAATGAGGATGCTGAGAATGAGAATCCACCTCCTTTGAAGGATATTGGTTCATAGCCTCAGGATTTTAATGCTAATGCTAACTTGTGGAATCAGTACTGGTTAAATCCTATGGCTATGGAGGTGACTAGAGCTTGCCACCGACAGACATAAAGTTCACAGTCTCAAGTGGGTTACTTCAGATGCTGCAGAACCATGGGCTATTTGCTGGCTTATGATCGGAGGATCCTTATAGCCACCTACACAATGTGGTATTCATCTGTAAGAGTATGATGGAAACACAAAATCTATCTATGGATGTTATGCAACTTCATGTCTTCTCATTGTCTCTTACGGGCAATGCAACATTATGGCTATCAGAGCTCCCACAGAGTTAGATCACCTGTTTGGTATACTTCAAGAGGGCCTTTTTGGAAAGGCACTTCCCTAGCTCGAAAAAATGCAAGTTTAAGGACCAAATCAACAACTTCGAGCAACTTTTTTATGATTTAGTTAGCACTACTTAGGAGTGGTTCACCAAATATCTGAGGAGCATCCCTGACCATATGATAGTCTATGATGCTTTGATGGAGATCTTCTATCATGCCCTTAGTAAGAACAGTTAGACATGTGCTAACACTATCATGGGGGTATGTTTTTGGATCAACCATTTGCAAGGATCGTAAAGCGAATGGAATGAGTGGCTAAGACTAACCATGCTTGGGGGCAACGTGATAGAAGATCCACTAAGAGTTCATGTGCTCTCAGTGTGGGTTTAGAGCAAGCCAGAAATAATGAAGAAATCATGTAGCAGCTTACCTAGATTTGTATAGGTATAGAGGTGATGATGAAGTAGAGCCAAGAGAGAGTGAATATAGCTATTCATCAACCTCTATGTGCACCCATGTACGAGGAGCCATATTATGATGAGGACGCATGTTTTGTTGTTGATCAGACGTGGGGATTTCTGACCAGCACCCAAGGGTTCAATCAGGATTATTGGCGCCAAGGTCAAGGAAACCAAGGCAGGAACTTTGGTAGAGAAGGAGCTTACAAGGATAATTGTGGAGATTACTACGATAGTAACAGGGGTCCAGAAAGGGAAGCAAATTGAGTTCATAGAAAAGGCTTTAGAGATGGTCCTTATATACTACCGCACAACCACGATGCAGGTGCAAGAAGTTCCAGAATTGAGGAGATGTTTGATTGCTTGTTGAAGAATGCTGTATATTTGGTACCTAAAACAAGGGATTTTGTGAGTCTTTAAAGTAGACAAGCAATAATTCTAAGTTGAGAGTGTTGATGTGCTGTCAAAATACAGAATATTAGATACCTTAAACAAGGGATTTTGTGAGTTCTTAAAGCGACTTCGTATTGTTTTGATGTGTTTTTGTGTTAATCTTGCAAAAAAGTTAGGTTGGCATGATTTTGAAGAAAAGTTGCAAATTTTGCTTAAGCATAGGCCTTACGAGCCTACCTACAAGTCGTAGCTTAACCAACGAGTGGTAGGGTGGTGTCGTAGCAAGAATCAGAGACCAAAATTTAGAAATATGCTAAGCAGAGGTCACTCCTACAAGGCCATCATACGAGTCGTAAGTTACACTATGACTTGTATAAGTGGACTCATAGCAAAAATCAGAGAGCCAAGATATTGGACCAACAAACTGAAGACTAAGACTACGAGACCAACATATAAGTCATAGCTCAAGTAATGACTTGTACCTATGGTCATACTACTTTAGTCCAAGATGCCAAGAACCTGATGCGAGACCCCGACTATGACTCGCAAGTCATCCTATGAGTCGTACCTGCGTAACTTATCAGATGCCAGCTATCTTTTCTGTGTAAATTCTAGGGTTACTTTGTAAATACTATATATAGTTTAAGTTAGGTTTTTAGTAGGAGAGTTATACTAGGATTCAGCCATAAACTATTGAGAAATACATTTTTGAAGCTTTTCTTAGTTTTTTAGATTAGTTTATTATTTTGTCTTGGAAAACCCATTTTGGGAATTAAAAACTTTACCTTGTACTCATTGTTGATCAATCAAGCTTGAGTGTTTGCAATTTGTGGTTCCTACTTCCTTCATTTGTATTGGTAAAGCTCTCAACTATGCTTATTATTTGCATTCTTGTGTGTTTTGCCATAGCCATGAGTAGCGAAGCACCTACAACTTGAGGTTGTGGGAACCATGGGTAGTTGACATTGAAATGACCTAGGTTTCTTACATTTCTATGATTTGGGTTTTGCATGTATTATCTATTTCCCTTCATGATTATTGTTGTTTAGAGGTGGCCAACACTGAATCCCGCTTACTATCACGATCCTGACCAAGGTAGTTACAAATTGAAAAGGGGAAGTAGATGACAGAATTTGATTGATGTGTTCTCATCTAATCAACCAAACCTGACCAAGGGGAGGTTGATTAGAACTATTGGTAATGGTTAGTTAGCACACCATAGTGGCCAACCAAGCGCCATGGTGAAATTTTAACCTTCACCTTCACAAGAGGGCTGGAAGAACCTAAGTTACCATCCTGCATGCAAATCACCAATTGTAGCTATGCTATCTAAGGTAATCAAGTCGACGAACCATGAGGAACACAATTCCCAAGTCATCCCCAAAATTGACTATTTCCTTGTATTACAGTTAGTGTTTATTTTATTTTGTTTTTGAATCACAAACATCCCCCCCCCCCATTTAGAGATTGTAGTCATAAATACTAGAAATGATTAGTGGTGAAATCTTATAATCAAGCCCTGTATTCCTTGTGGATTTGATCCTAACCTTGGTTAGGTTAATTGCTAACAATGATTGCTTTCTTATTGGAGCGTGAACATCATCAGAAATTATGGCACCGTTGCTAGGGAATATGGCTAGGTTTTGATTTGATTTCACTATTAGTTAATTGTAGTGTTAATTTATAGAGTCTCTTATACTTTACTATTGTTTTTATTCTTGTTGTTTGATTTTACTTGCAGGGTATACTAGGTTATATACCTAACACGAGGAGCCAAGGCAATCCCTTAGCTCCACTCAATTTGGAGATCCATCGACTACTAAGAAGAATGGCTCAAGTGAATGAAGATATTGAGGTTGAGGAGGATATGCATACGAATGAGGATATGGGAAGAGAGGAGAATCCACCACAAAAGGGTAATAGGCCATAGCTCAGGGACTTCAGTGAAAATGCTTATAGGTGTAATCAATATTGATTGAACCCTATGTCTATGGATATTTTTGGTACTATAGTATTGCCTCCTTTGCCAATAGATACTAAGTTCACGATATCAAGTGGATTGCTCCAAATGCTCTAAAACTATAGTCTATTCACAGGGCTACCTTCGGAGGACCCCACTATCATCTTCAAAATGTGGTATTTGTTTGCAAGAGTGTTATGGGGACACAAAACCTTTCTCTTGATATTGTGGGTTTGAGAGTGTTTCCATTGTCATTCACTGGCAATGTATCTATATGGTTGTCTGAGCTTCCTCCTGGTACAATCACAAGTTGGGCTAAACTTTATTGAGATTTTCTATCGGGCACTTGATGAGAATAGTCAAGCTTGCGCCAACACAATCATGGGAGGCATGTTCTTAGTCCAACCTTTCGTATTGATAGCTACAAGGATAGAGCAAGTAGTCAAAACAAATAGAGCATGGGGTCAATGAGTGCAGGGTGTGATGAAACCCTCTTATATGGTTAATACCAATAGTGAGCAAGCAAAGATAAATGAAGAGATTATGGAATAACTTGCTCAACTTTGCACAAGTATGGACTTGGTTTTAAAGAAAAATCAAGCAAGTGTTGAGGCGGTCACTCACCAACACCTATGATGATCCATTCTTTGATGAGGATGCATGCTTTGTAAGCAACCAAGTGGCGTGTTTTCGGAACAACCCTCAAGGGTCTAATTTGGACTATTGGAGGCAAGGTTCTGGGAATCAAGGTCAGAACTTCAACCGTGATGGGATGTACAAAGATAACTGGGGTGGATACTATGAGAGAGAGAGTGTGCCAAATGGAGAATTGGGGAGAAGAGAGGGGTTCAGGAATGGTCTTTATGTGCTACCACATAATCGTGATGCCGGATCAAGCAGCACCAGGATTGAAGAACTGTTCAAAAAATTATTGAAGCGAGCCGACCATCAAGATGAAACTTTAAAGGAAATAAAAGCAGATATCTCAAGCATTAACCAAAAGATAGAGCCTCACTTAGTGGCAATCAAACAACTTGAACAACAATTTGAGTAAGTTTCTTCACAATTGAACCAATGCCAAAAAGGCACCTTACCTAGCAACATAGTTCAAAATCCTAAGAATGAAGGGCATTGCATGGCGGTGATGACTAGGAGTGGCAAGAGCATCGTACATGCCCCTTTCCCAATAATTATGGATAAAGTTTATGAAAAGGGTCTTGGTGGTGAATTCTTGGTTGAGGGAGAAGACCTGAAGATTGTCATGATGCAACAAGAAAAGATAAGGCAGCAGGAGAAATTGAAATCAATTCCCAAACCTCCTCCTCCTTTCCTGCAAAGGATTAAGAGAACGGAAGAGGAGGGTAAATTCAAACACTTCCTCTCGATGTTGAAGTAACTCTCTACCAACATTCCCCTCCTAGAAGCTCTGGAGAAAATGCCCAGGTATGCCAAATATATGAAGGACTTAGTCACCAAGAAATGCACTTTAAGCCAAGATTTCTCGCAAGAACTCCAATAATATAGTGCGATTATGACTAAATGTCTTACTCCAATGTGAGAGGACCCCGATGCATTTACCATTCCCTGTACCATTGGTGATGTCAAGTTTGCAAGAGCTTTGTGTGACTTAGGAGCAAGCATCAATCGAATGCCTCTTGCAGTATTCAGAAAGCTTGGCCTTAGTACTCCTACCCCGACAAGAATGAGGTTGCTTATGGCAGATTGAACCATTAAAAAGACAAAAGGAATCTTTTTGGATGCTCTTGCTAAAGTGGATAAATTTATTTTTTTGGCAGATTTTGTGATCCTTGACTGTGAAGTTAATTTTAAGGTGCCCATCATTTTGGGAGACCATTTATGGCCACTAGAAGAGCCCTAGTGGATATGGATTAAGGTCAACTGTGATTTAGGGTTAATGATATAGAGGTTGTGTTCAATATTTGCCAATCCATGAAATACCCAGATGAGTGCAAAAGTGAGGTGTGGACCCTTGATGATAGTTGATGAAGGACGATGACAAAATCGAGCCACGACGTTAAATAGGGCGCTTCTTAGGATGCAACCCAAGTATTTTTTATAATTCTTGGCTTGTTTTTAGGTGTTTTTGATTCTTGAGATTTTTAGGTAGAAGGTTTGAGTTTGTTTTTATGATTGAAAGACATTGGTGCAGTTGTAATATTTCTGAAATTGTTGTGTTTGAGATTTGGTTTGCAGGTGAGAATTGAAGTACTGAAGATCAGAAAAATGACCCTCAGAGCAACCTCAATGATAAGGCCTATGAGTCATAGTCCTCATTATGACTCGTAGTCATGCCTCGTAAAGAGAATCAGTGAGTATCAGAAGTTAGCACATACACAATGAGCTAGCCTTACAACTCATAAGGTCCCCTACGAGTCGTAAGTGGGGTTTGTAGTGCCCAAGTATGATTCCTAAATTTTTTACAAGTGTTGGGTCTACTTCGAGACCATGACATACGAGTCGTAGGATAGCCTATGACTCGTAGTCAGGGTCTCGTAGCCCCGATCTATAGATTTTTAAAACTTGACCCGGCTTCTTATATAAGGGGCCAAAATAAAATTTGACCCCTATTACCGATCACAAACCCAAAATAAGCAATAGAAAACCTGAATCAACCCCTATTTTCTCTTTTTTGGCAAAAATCTTGACTACCCACGTCATTTTTCGGCAAGGATTTTGGTGAGGTTCCCAATTTCTAGGGTTTCAGTTTGATTTTCCATTTTCTTCACTTTGGTTTACCTCTACAATCGATTGGTAATCCCTGTGGTTATATTTTGCAATACTTTATGGTAAATTTGCTCCCTATATGAGTATATGTTTTGCTTGATCATGTTAAGTCATATCGCATAGTAAGAATAGAATTAGACTTGTAATTACGACATTTAGTCTTTGAATGGTTGAGCTGTGAACCTACTTTTGTTGAAATTCCTTAATGGGTGATGATGATTGCATAATTTATGATTCATTCATGGGATATAGTGTGTGATTGTTGCCCGTGCATGGTCTGAATAGTTCTCAAAGTTAAAATTTAGGGGATATAGGTGTGATGCTTATGCTTCAACTTATGGGGTTTGACTTATTTGATATGTATGACCATTGCATCCCTTTGGAATATTTTGTTAATATCAAGTATGAGGTTTAACAGTGTTTGGTTGGCATTGTGCTTGATGTTCTGTTAAAGTAAATTGATCCTTAGGGGTGACTGTTGTTCTATATTTATAATGTGACCGGGGAATTGATTATGTGCCAAGTATTTGTAATTGTTGTTATATGCCAAAAGTGTTGATTGTGTGGTTTAATATGTTGCCTTGTTATGGGAAAATGTTAGGCACCATTGATGCCTTCTGTTTCCTGCTATGAGGCACTCCTATGACTCCTAGGTTCCTCTATGAGTCGTAAGGGTCCCTCATAGAAAGTAGCAGTCATATGTGGTTCGTTTATGCTTCTCATACGAGATTCACATACGACTCATAGTTTCTGCTATAAATCACAGTGAGAGCCTCGTAAGCTTATCTGAGTTCTGAAAAATATTTCTAAAAATGGCTATGAGCACAGACTACGACTTTAGGTCACCTTATAAGTCATAATTATGTCTTTTATCTGGGATCAGAAAGCATTTTTGAAGGTATAATTGGTTCTACAAGGATAGTATATGACTCGTAGGTCACCCTACCTACGAGTCGTAACTTCACTCATATTTGCAAATCTATAGTTGCACTAATGAATTTCTATTTTTGAGTTGATTTTGTTTCTTTGTTCTTTGTTATGTGTTTTAATGGATCATATATCTTGAACCTACATGTTGGTTTGTGTTTTGTTTGCAGATAAAATGCCACCTAAAGATAAGTGTGCAATCCGAACTCTTCCATAGAGGTTGATGGATGAATACTCCGAAATAGAGCATTCAGAGGGCTCTGTAGAAGTCCATAGAGTCAGGGTAGACCCAGAGGCCAATAGACCCCAGACTCGATCACTGGCAGCACAAATGCCCATGGAAGTTAGTAGTTCCGCCCAGTCTGAAGAGGAGGAACAACAGCGCAACAGGCACAGGTCAGATAGCAGCTTGCGATAGATGACCCCCTCACATTCTGTCTCCGAGTCAGAGTCCAACAGCACCTCCTAAATCCAATAGGAGGAGGTCCAGTCCCAACCCCCAGCCAATCGTAGATGTGTGTCCCTAGAATGAAAGAAATATATGACTAGGGGTTGGAGCCTAAGGGGCAAGGCAAGTCGGTTTACCAATTTGATGAAAAGTCTAGGTTGAATGCCTTAGGCCTAGATAGAGTACTCAGATTGGATGTTAGGTTTGATGAAAACGGACTATGGTGGACTACAAAGCAGCTGGGCAAATATGCCCTTTACATAGTCTGTCAGTTCTATGTGGCGTATCTTGCTACACTTCATGGGGCTTGCCAAAGAACAAAAGGCCAATTGAGCAGCCAAGGCTACGGGTGGTGATAATTCAGGGGAGGAGAGTTGATATCTTGGAGGAGATAATCTGACGAGTGCAATTTGGGCCCAATTATATAGTGCCTCAATCTATTGCGGAGTATGATAGTCGTATTGATAAAATAAGGAGAAAGGTGATTGGGAAGGATATCGGGGCCAGGACAGAGTTGCTATAATGGATCACCAGTCAAATCTGTGAAGAGGTTGTAGAGCTAACATGGGTCACAAACCATGCAAATCCCATAGTTAAAGCACACCTATCATTGTGGGCCAAGTTTTGGTGGTCCATTATCCATTAGCGTACTAGGCCAACCTTTACGGATAATATGATCACCCTTGGGAGAGCAGTACTATTGGCCAGCATTCTAGCTGGCTGCTATAAATTGGGCCTAGATAATTTCAGAGCAAATTCACGAGGTAGCAGCTCAGACGAGTACTTCACTGTCATTTCCAATTCTAATCCATCGACTATGTAGTGCAGCAGGTGTTCCTATCAATCCTCACTAGGACTCTCATATTGAGGCCACACGCACCATAGATCCCAGCCTAATAAAGGCTGATGAGAATCTAGTGGCCTTACCACGAGCAGCTCCTCTAGCTATCCTAGAGTTATTCCCGGTAGAGCCTCAGATTCCAAGGTCACCTCTAACTACTACTAGTACTACTCCAGCCAGTATAGAGCCTACACCAGTCATTGAGATCACGTCTACACCATCCTCCAGCATTCCAGCACCAGCAGCATCTTTTTTACAGGTTGACCCTCTTTTCTCTGATGTTGCTTTTTAGGTTTTACTATGCAGGGTAGTTGTAGCAGAGAGAAAGCTATGAGAGTTGTTAGCATGGGTCCGGCCATTGATTGATTAGATTGTTCAGCACTTCGAGGAGAGGATGAGGGTGTTTACCTGAGATTTAGTCGATGAGAGAGTCTGAGCGGTGGATTCCCGGGTCCATGTATTTGAGACTAGAGTCCATAGAAGGCTTGAGGGAGCTAGGCTTTTCGACATGAGTGTAGTTACTGTGGAGTTGGCCAAGTTCAAGACCGAATTATTACAAATGTTGGCAGCCCCTGTTCCAACCCTGGAGGTAGCACCGGTAGGAGATGAGGCATTTGATTAGCTCAGCGACTGTCCCGACATCCGTGGGAAGAGTCCCCTCGAGCACGTTGACCCAGAACCAACCCCGAAGAAGCTGAGATATGAAGAGGAGCCCATACCCAAGGAGGTGGTGCAGGAGTCACTTTTATTAGTGTGTTATTCATAGAGAGAGCATAGCATACCCCACCTAAAGTGGGTACTTCTGATACGGTTACAGAGGAGAGGTAGCCCTAAGACCCCGCAGATCAGCCCGAGACTGGTGCTTGATGCACCAGGATGTTTGACTTCTTTTGGCCCCAGTTCTCATTTTACTATGTTGGATACTTGGTTCTTTTTCTCTTTTCAGACAATCTTTTTATTATGTTGGTTTTTGGTTGTGTTTTAATATTCTTAAGTTAGATGTTCTTTTTACTTACATTTTAGATGTTCTTTTTCTTATATTTTATATGTTCATTTTTGGTTTTTAATGGATGTATGTATATATTTCTATATTATTGTATTTTGTTTTCATTCTTGTTTTTACTTTGAGGACAAAGTATCATCTATTGGTGGAGTGGTGGAAGTTATGGATTAAGGTGAAATCTGAGTAGCCTCATCTATAACTTCCCTTATTTTTATCTGAAGATTCTCTAGCCATGCTTTTTTTTTCTTGTGGATGTTTACTTTTCTGTTGAACCGGCATTTTTAGATAGTATAGATAATGGGTAAATTCATAGTAGTATTATCTATTGGCATATACATAATTTTTAGATTTGTTTTCAATATTTTGATGAAAAATTGGGTACCCTCAAAATTTTTGCTATTGTGATTACTGATGCATTCATACATTTTTTAGTATCTGGGAACATTTGTTCTAATGTTATAAAGGTAAGCCGAGACTAAAAGCATGACCTGTGAGTCTATACTTGATTGTAGATGCAATTGCCATGTGTGTTGTGAGCCTATTTTGCTACAATCATGCATCTTGTATGGACCTAGAACTTGCCTTATTACTCTAAAGTTGGTTTGGTGATGTGGTGGATGTGGAAAGGATGTTAGGCTTTTGTTCTTTGAGAGAACCCACTTTTGGCCTAAATGAACCACCGATGAGTGGGTAAATCCCTTGTTCCAAACTTTTGAGCTTCTCATGCACTCATTCTTTCTTGA
>DF364522.1:0-33138 GCA_000787875.1 Solanum virginianum | reverse complement strand
TGTTTCCTGGGAACCCTCATCTCAAAACCCATCCGCAGAACGGACTAGATATGATCAAAAGTAAGGAAAGCACAGGACAGTACGAAAGTATAATACAATTTAAGTCCTTAGGACTATATAATAGATTTCTTAGAATCCTTAACTCCATCCCTTATATATACATCCCACGGATATATTAATTTAATTCATCCGAACTCAATACTTTTAACGTGAAGTATAAATTTATATATAAAAATTTATTAAAATTACAACAAATATAAATCTAAACTCTTAATCTTAAAAATTCCAAAAAAAATAAATAAATTAAACTCATAAAATTTAAATATTGATTTTATCTCAAAATACTTCAGTAAATTTAATACATCAATTAATATAGGACACAACTGCTGAGCTAAAAGATAAAAGAAAAGTAAGCTACTGCATCATTTTCATGTAGTTGTAGTCATTTCCAAGTTGTCAAAACAATTTCAGACTAGATTGCTTCATCTGACACAAGTGACCTTAAATCATTATCTGCTATATTCTGAAAAGATAGATAGTACGGTAGGAAAAAGATAAATAAGAGAAAAACATACCCAACAACAATAACATATCTGTTGTAATTTTATTATAAACAAGTTTTGAAAAGGATATATAGGATGTACACAAATCTTATTTATATTTTTGTCGGATATAAAGATTGCTTCCCATAGACCTTGGGGTTGATAAAAAGGAATTCAAAAGACATTTTGTTTAGTGTAACATACAAGGCGAAAGTCATATATGAAAATACTTCTTTATTCACTATTTTTAAAATTCAAGGACTCAATCATATAATATGATAGAGTTTTCATTTCTAGAAGAAAAGAGAGGGAAACAGATATTCAATATAAAGTTTGTTAATAAAATTTTATACTTAATGTCATAAATACGCAGTATATAAATCTGCAAAAAGCCATAATTTCAAACTTTTAATTGCATTAAAGCTACTTAGAATCAATTATAAATAAGTCAACGATTACACGAAAATATCAACAATTTATTTCACCTTTTTTCTCCCGGCCATTGACTTGAAGCGATGAAAGAGGTCCTCAAGTTCTTTTCCCTCAAAATTATATCCAAGCTTTAACCAAAAAATAAAATAAAATAAAATAAAAATTAATGCACATTCATATAATATTATTAGAATTTAATTTGTTTAGCTCTTGGAGTTTTGTATCTTACCTCAAGCATTTTGGTTTTCAATGCATGACGTCCACTACAAAAAAATGTTCATCATGTTATAAATATAGTGTGAAACAAATTTTTTTATCATGTTAGAAAGGAAATCAAAGCTTTTTGATGCCATATTAGTGTGCAATAAAAATGTTTTATTATTTATTTAGATAATTAATTAAAACAAATTATAATTTGAGTATTAAAGTAAAATTTCTTGATTAACTTAAAAGATTGTCAATATACTAAGCCTTTTCATCTTAGTCTTTGATGGGGCGTAGAGCTTAAGAAAGAAATATCTCTCAAACATATTAAAAATACCCTTGCAATTTGTGATCTATAATATATCAAGATATTTTTATGGTTATAATAGGTTATTAAGGATAAAATAAAAATTTTGAAATAAGAAGTTTTCCAATATAAAAGAAATAAATATTTTTTTATGAAATAAATTAATGCATACCTGACTTTTCCCATTCTAATACGGTGTTCACTAGCACGAGAAAATCCAACATCTTCCGGAGATATAAATTAAGTACATAAAATAATAATATAAAAAAAAGAATGATAAATTTAGACGTGTCAAAATGAATTAAATTAATAAATAAGTGAATCAATTATTTAAACTTAAATAAGTTAGAATTTGAATATAATTCAACTCATTCAATTTTTACTACATTTTAATTTTTTATTTATTTTTTATAATTGTGAAATCACAATAAATTATTTTTCTTATAATTTAATTAAGCACCTAATTTAAAAAGTCATATTATTATTGTGTTGTATTGCAAGATAGTTATCCATGAGGAACAAATATTCTCTGCTTTTTATTTTTCTTCTTCTTCTTTTTTTTCATTTATCTTTTCTCTTTTTTTAAACTTCCTCTGTTTCTATGTTTTTCTCACATTATATTATTTATATTTTCTTTTTTCACCAATGCATACTCAATTTTGACTCTTTATTTTCTTTCTTTCCTTCTTTTTTTAAAAAATTTCTCTACTTCTTTTTTCTTTCTTTTCTACTCCCCCCGGCCCCCGCCCTTTCCTCCTTTTCTGTTCAATATTAATTAATTTTTTATTTTCTTCTTTCACCATAATCAATTTTCTTTTTAGTTTTTGAGCTTTTTAGTTCTTCAAGGTTATTTATTTTTTATTCCTTTTTATTTTTTTCCTCCGTAATCTAATTTTATTCACGACTTTTTGCTATTTTTCTTCATCTTTTATATATAATTTAAAAAACAACTAATATAATAAACATTTTTTTTTAATTTCTATACTCCTTTTTTTTCCTCATTCTTTTCCTTTATTTTATATGTTCCTTTCTCCTTTTTAAATTTTTTTTCTCAAATCATATTAGTATATTACTCTTAATTTTGTTCACCATAATCTAATTTAATAGTCAATTTCGACTCTTTTTTTTTTCTAAACTCATTTAATTCTTTTATTTTTTTTCTCCATGATCTAATTTTTCATTCACTTTTTTTTTCTCTTTTTCTTTATTATTCTTTTTAAAGTGACATAATACAGAGCTTTAACTTGGCTTCACTTAGTATCTATTTGGATGTGCATAAGTCGACACTTAAATTTATATTAAATTGGACAAGTAGATATACATGACATAATACACATAGGACGCCATGTAGGAAACAAAATTAGCATGTAGGATGCTATGTAGTAAAGCTAGAGGTCATAATCGTCAGCTAAAACTAAGTCAAGGATCCTATTTAAGTATTTATCCCTTTTAAATTTATGATAATTTTCATAGAGTACTACTTTAGAGCATTCCTTCTATAGTCCTCCATGATCCCATCAAATTATATCTATACACTAGCATGGTATCATGGAAGATTGCTTTAGTCGTTCAACACTTCTTATTACGTCCTCCATAATATCATTACAAAATATCCATATACTAGCATGGTTCATGGAGGACTATTTTAGTCTTTTAATAAGCCACTCCTTAGTCCTCTATGATACCATCATAATATATTTATATATTGACACAATATGATAAGAAAAAATTATTTCAATCCTTTAATTAGAAAACTTTCATTTCTTTATAATATAAATTTATGAAATTCACCTGATGAATTCCACTTTCATGAGAAAAAGCATTAGCACCAACAATGGCCTTATGTGGCTGCAGCTTAAGCCCACTGTACTCCTCTACCTGCATGTAAGGGTGTGAAACAAATCCACAAATCACATCAAATCAATAATTCAAGTCAAATAAAAAATAGTATTATATGTTTAATATTCAACAAGTAAAATATGTGTAGAAGAATTATATGAGGAGTATGTAGAATATATTTATACCATTTTGCTTGTGGTGAATATGTGCTTTGTATTAATCCCCGTATAGACACCATCTAGTACCTCCTCTCCACGATATTTTATAGCCATTACGATCTATATATTTACTCGATAACTTTAAAAGTTAGTCAAATTAATTTTTAAAAAGTAACTTAAAGAAACGAAGAAAATTATGTGTGTATATACATATATAAATAAATAAAGCTTAACCTCTTCTAGAGATGCATTTCCAGCTCTTTCACCAATTCCATTAATTGTTACATCTACCAGTCTTATCCCAACACCATATAATTAGTCAAATTAACTAATATTCGATGTGAATTGAGACATAAACATCTTTTCGAAATTGAATACATACAGCTAATGTGTTGTCTGTTGCTAAGTCCAAGATCATTGTGACAATGTGCTGCAAGGATCACATCTTGTATTCCAGGAGTATTCACTTTTATGTCATCAATTAGTTGTGCATATTCATTTGGCAAATTACATCCAACAGTATCAGCGACACATTGTTGCACCAGCTTTCATAACTTCTCCCACAATATAATAAAGGAACTCCTTATCAGATCTAACACAAATATATCCACTCCATCAGTTCAGTGGCGGAATCAGTATTTCCGTTAAGGGTAGAACATGAGTAGGTGATTTTTGTATCAAGGGTGTTCAACAACTGATATATATATATATATATATATATATATATATAGGGTAGAACATGAGTGGGTGATTTTTGTATCAAGGGTGTTCAACAATTGATATATATCAAAATATCTATATTCTATATATATATATATTTGTTTGTGTACGCGTACAAGTAAAATATAACCACTCCATCAGTTCAGTGGCGGAATATAATCAACATTTTCGTCAAGGGTGTTCATACATTTAGAACATGAGCGAGTGATTTTTGTATCAAGGGTGTTCAACGATTGATATATATATGCATTCCATCAGTTCAGTGATGGAATCAACATTTTCGTCAAGGGTGTTCATGCTTTTAGAACATGAATGAATAATTTTTGTATTAAGGGTGTTCAACAATTGATATATATACACACACACACCAAAATATCTATATTTAACGTATATATTCGAAAAAAAATTCTAACGAAGGGTGTTCATCTGACCACTCTTGGATGAATGTAGCTCCGCCCCTACATCAGTTTATAACTTATCATTTTATTTTTTAATATTTTTTTTGAAAAAAATAAAAATTGCAAATCTCGTAGCATCTTCCATGCCAAACCTAATATCTTCAAAGCCAAGGCTCCTTGCATAAGCCACCATGCTTGTGGCTCTTTCCACAACTTCTTCTCTACTCATATTTAGTTTATATTTCATATGTATATGGCTAGTCGCGATGAACGTTTGAATCGTCGGTCTCTTTGCATACTTCAAAGCCTCCCAAGTTCTTTCTATATCCATTTTAGTCGATCTTGCCATGGCACCAATCATCGGCACATGCCCCTCTTCATCGACGTTGTTACCTGTTGAGATATGGTATAATATTCAACTTTATTTCATATTAAATTTGCAAATAGGAAGAATACACAATTCATCAATATAGTGTTCATGTAGGAGGTCACGAATACTTACCAAAAATCTAAAAGTATTTTTATTGTGTTTGTAATATATTCTATCTGTTTCAGTTTGCGTGATACATCCCCCCATTTCATTTTATATGGAACTCTTCGACTAGGCTAAAAAAAAATGAAGACTTTTGAAACGTATGATCTAAAATAATTCTTAAATATTAGTGTGACTGGGAATTGTTTCATTAAGGGTAAAAGTAAAAATTAAAGTTAAATTCTTTCCAATTAGTGTAAGATGATATTTTTTTTGGAACAGACTAAAAATGAAAGGGTGTTTTTTAGTATGACCAGAACTCGTGTCCGACCACTTTACCCCTTCTTCACTGCTAGAAATAATACATGTTAAACTTTTAAATGAAATGTAGGCATAATTGAAGATTACCAATTTCCATTGCAATCAACTTTACAAGTTCAAAACCAGCCTCCATAACATCAACACCAAGCTTAGCCAACTGACGTGCAATATCCATCTTTTGTTTAGCGGTCATTGCTGCACCAGGGGCTTGATCTCCATCACGAAGAGTGGTGTCAAAAATCGCAGTGTAGTTGGGGTCAGAAAATTTGCCAGGTTTATAGTCTGATCGCCTAATACCTGTCGAGCAGCAGATAGCATATGGGGAATGACAATTCCTTTTGATTGGAGCCATAATACTGAAGGCGCTATCAAGGAAGCCATTTTTTATAGCCATGAAAATGATCAAAATATAGTAACTATGCAAGACAGATTATGGACCATATACTAAAAGTAGATTAGTCAAGATTTTCATGTATACAAGATCTCTATAAGTACAAATATCTCTAGGCAGATATGAAATACTAGCGGGATATATGTACCCTATAGAGTCCATACCATGTATAGGCATAAGCCTATTATTCAAGACTTGGCTGGCAATGTTTTCTTGGAGCCAAAGGATTAATATGTGGAGGAGTATTGAGTAAAGAGAGTAATCCATAATAAACATAGTTTGTCAAGAAAAATGAAGTGTAGGTGGTAGTATAATGAGATGTGAGAAATAAAAGAATGTTGTTTTTTAAAAAGTTTGTAGTAGACTTTTGAGATTATCAAGTATTATATTTTTCATTATAGTGAGATTATATTTCTCATTTTGATTATTATATTTTCCATGTTTGAAATATTTCATGTGTCAATATATCATGAAACATGGGATAAAAAATGAGAATATATAGAAGAAGGTGGGAGTGGCTTCGGTAGAAGACAAAATGCGTGAAGGGATATTGAGATGATTCAGACATGTGATAAGGAGATGTATGGATGTTCCAATAGAAACGTGTGAGATATTAGGTAGGTATGGATGTTTTTGAAAAAGATAGAAGTAGATCAAAGAAGAATTTGGGATATGTGATTAGGCAAAACATAGCGCAATTGAAGCTTATCAAGGACATACTTCCAATACAATGGTGTGGAGGACAGGATTAGGGTAGAAGGTTGGTAGATAAGTGTGCATCCGTACTAATAGGTAGGAGTGTATTGTCTTATTGACCTTACTAGAAGTTATAAGATTAATCTCGTAATTTCTTGCTCTTCAATTTTTGTTGCTATCTATGATTTCATGTAGTTTGATTATAATGTTATTTTGTTATAGTACTATTCTGCTACTATCATTTTCCACACCACATATCGTCTCTTGTACTTTCACTATGTCTTTTTATAGATTAATTTTTCTTGAACTATAGATGTCTCTTAGAAATAACTTTTCTACCTCAGCAAAGGTAGATGTACGATCTACGTACATTCTCCACTCCTCGATCAAATCTCATTCGTGAGACTACATTGGGTATGTTATGTTTCAAATAAATTATCCCAATTTGATCTGACGTGATTGTCACCTACACTAACACTTCGGTGGGAGAGCCATTACTACAACCCAACTAACGACACTAATAAGAGACAAGCTTCTTTAATGTAGAAATAGGTTTAAATAACAATCAAAAGTTGAGTTCCCATAAACTCAAACAAAATAAATTAAAATAATATAAAATTCAACTCCCCTAGAATCTAAAAGTCATTGTACTAATAAAACTCTTAACAATTTCTAGAATAAGAAAATGCAATCCCAAAAACATAAAATAAATATTGTCTAAAGCTATTTAAGTCCGGAGAAAGTGGATTAAGATTATCGATGAGTCCATGCTAGCCTGAAAGAGTTGGTTCACCCTAGAATTCCACATATCAATAATTGTCTAGCTGAGGTCTATCAGTAGCCACCTGAAGATGCCTTGTACTCAACAAGAAAAGAGCAAGTGCAATATTAGTACGCACACAACAACATTATACTGATACGATCACACGGTTATTTCAATAAATACAATATATATATATATATATATATAAGTAGCCCCAATATAGTAAAACCACACACATACGGGGATACACAATCAAATTACCAATTCATGATTAGTGTATAGTTTCACAATATCAATCTCAATGCAACAGTCAAAGTTTGTCATCTTATGAAACCCATACCAAATTGTTTGTGTGTCGGTGTGACATTCGTTCCAATAGTTAATATATTGACTTGACATCCAATGTAATATGTATCGACATGATATCTAATGTAATATATATTGGTGTGATACCTGATCTAATATGTACCTTCGTGGTACCCAATCCAGTATGTACTAATGTGGTACTTGATTCAATATGTGTTAGCATAGTACCCAATCCAACAATCACTATTGCAATCATAATGTAGGTTCACATACTTGCAATAAAGTCACTCAAGTAATTATTTTAGGCAAGAAATTTGGACTACAGATTATCATGTTATTAGATTCATTCCATCTATGTTGTTTTATGTACATGCAAGTAATACTAATGTTGCAGCTAACAAGCACATATAACACATTAGAGAAAAATAAAATCATTACATAGCTCGGAACAAGTTTTCAGAACTCTAAAGAACTAGAGTTTTCCCATTTTCTAAAGCATTAGCTTGTTAACAAGAAATATAAGAAATTAATGAACAAGCTTAGAATATTTGGATCTTAAAAAATCCTAACCCTTGACCATTTTCATGATCATCTCTCTCAATAACTATGGCTTTTTTTCACCATTAATTTTAGGCCAAAATCTTTTTCAATAGAACTGTCATAGATTCTAAAGTCTAGGAATCAAATTACAAGTTATAGGAATGATTAACTTACATTAGTTAAAGAAGTTGGTGGAATATTGAAAAAATAAGCCCTAGGTCATTTCTGGTTGCTCAAGAACAAAATAGTTGAAATAAAATGGTTCTAAAAATTCTAACGTAAATCCGCAACTATCCCACCACGATAGCAACAAACGCATCATTGCGGAAATAATCCTGCGATGGCATGCCATGGCAAATTGCATGAAGATAGAAATTTGTAATTCATTTTCCAAGCCTCTATTTTTGCAACATATCTTTAAACCTCGACATTCTAAAATCATCTATTTACTCCTAAATCAATTGTGACAGTTCTACTCTCCTGAATTTGATTCTAAAAAATCGTACTAGCTTCTTATTGTCTTGATTATCAACTCAAATAATCAAACTCATAATTCAGACCCCAACCCATCATTGAATTACCTAGATCTCATATGACTCAACTTTTATCCAAGTCTAGCCTAGGCTCAAAATTTCAAGTTACTACTCAAGAGTTATTTAGCCTTAATTTCTTCTCCATTCGTCTATCTATAAGAACGGGGATATGTTATTAAAATAGATACTAATTTACCTATCACTCATCCCCGAGTGATCAAAAAAGAAAAAATTGGGCTAAGATATGAATAGAGTGGTACCGAAAATTTATGCCAAATTCTAGGACTTACGCCTTATAAATCTACGCCTTTAATTTGCGCCTCAAAAAATTTATATACACTCCACTCCAAAACTCGCCCCGAAAATATTTAAAAAACAAAACACTACACAAAATTAGCAAACTCGTAAGATTAGGCAAATAATGGTTAGGGGCCGGCGCGGTCACAGAAAGTGTCTAGCTAGAGCTAAGTTTATTCAAAGTGTTTAACAAGTTGTAAGCTAAATATCAACAAAGAAAATAGTGCAATAAATGAGGTTGTTTTTCTCTTAATTCAATGTCTCAACAACTTCAAGTTATTCTTTTTATGAGTGTTCCCCTGCTCCCCTCACCTTAATAGGGATTAATGTGACACGAATATAGATTAGTCGAGTTTCAATACAGATATCTGATATAAGGATGGTAATGTGGCGGGGGGGATTGAAGCTTAGTCCACCCAACATAAGATTAAGCCTGCTACCTTGCCCCGCATAGAGTTAGACCTGACATACCCTGCATCCACCCCACCTAATTTCTTAAAAAAATATTTAGAGAATATTTATTGTTTATAGCTATAAATTTTTAATACATGTATTTTAAATGTATGATTCATTTATAATACGTAGTGTAAAATTATTATTTTTTAACCAAAATAAGCCTACTACATTTTAAACACTTATAATACATCTATATTGCATATAAAACTACTTTTATACATAGTGTAATACATATATATTACATCCACAAATATAATATATTTTAATAAATAAATATATATATGCATAATATAGCTGCTATGGATGATAAATATTTCTTAAATACATCATATCTAGATAATAAATAAAATATTTGTTTAAAAATAGTAAATATTTTATAAAAAAACTCAAAAATATAATTATTCCTAAAAAAATTATTAAACCCGACACACCCTTCTTGCAACTACCCCACATCAGATTAAACCTGCCCTAGCCTAAACTTAGACCTGCCTCGCCTTGTACCCACCCTGCCCTA
The DNA here is from genome assembly GCA_000787875.1 of Solanum virginianum. Taxonomy (NCBI): domain Eukaryota; kingdom Viridiplantae; phylum Streptophyta; class Magnoliopsida; order Solanales; family Solanaceae; genus Solanum; species Solanum virginianum. The sequence goes on along the minus strand of DF364522.1, from coordinate 23,249 downwards.
TTATCATATATTTGTAATCGATCACAAAATGGGAAATCACAAAATATTGTAGGCTAAATGTTAGTAATAATCAGTGGCTAAGTCAAAAATTTAGTTATGGGTGTTCAAAAATTTAATATATACATATGAAAAATAATGATTTTTGACAAATATAATATAATATAAATGTTAGTAAAATTTTACTAATACTATCTACTTGCAATATATTTTTAGTAATTTATTATTTCATAATTTATATTTACTTGAATTTGATTATTTATTTTTACTTTTTAGCCTGAAATGGATGAAATTGAAAAGCAACAAAGTGTCGTTGATAGTGAGTCTGCTGTTGATGCATTTTCTTCTGTCATGGGTCCTGAACATCCAGGGTGTCTAAGATTACATGGATGGGGGGTTTAAAAAGAAAAGCAGGCAATTCTGAACCAGCTTCAAATGCCACAAATGATGCAGTGCAACAAATGCAAGAAAGGATACAAAAAATGGAGGAACAAAGAAGAACCATTTTACTGCAAATATAATTGCACAACTTCAACATGCAGAATTAATTAACACGAAGATATTAGCAGCATTATGTGTTCCTTCACAAGTTGATCATCTAACAAGTAGCAATAATCAAGGTCAGTGTTACTTATTTGATTCTCCTTCATCTTCTTCTTCCACTTTCTTTGTAAAGAGGCTTCTTAAAAGTATTTTTTGTCATTCTGATCAAGCACATGAATCGTCTCGCTTCCTGTCTTCTTCCACTTTCTTATTCTTTTCATTTTAAAGACCCTGCTTAACAGTAATTTTTTTTTTCATTCTGATGAAACCACAAGTTACGTTGTTTATTCCACTTTTCGACATTTCCCAATTGTTAAAGTTGTGAGGTGCTGCAATCCCTTAGGTAAATATTTTAGGTTGCATCTCAACTACACTTGGTATGATAATATTGGTGTCTGCATCAACTTCCTGTTTTTTTTTTCTAATTGGAATCTGTGGTACTGCTGTTTGTATTTTGTACTTGAGGTAATTCAATGAGGTAAGATAGTTGTGAATGAGTGGGCTGATTATCTTAAATTAGACTTGGTAGAACAAGGCAAGATGATTGGAAGTTGTAACAATTCAAAAGGCACTGTTTACTTTACTGGTAACACAATTCAAAAGGCACACCAGAATAACTTACTTCACCTCCTTACTACTAGAAATAGAATTACATTACAGCTAAAAGTAAATGTTGTAGATATAAGCATTGCCTCAACTGTCCAAAGAAAAGGAAAAAGATGACCATGTAAGTAATAAAGCCAGGTTCTCTTAACAAGAGAAGTGATAATCAAATACAACATCATGGAAGAAGGAAATAACAAATATTAGCAGCGATATTTAGTTTCAGATTAACAAAAGTTCCTAAAAAAGAAAAAAGGATCTTTGTAGTACTTAAAAACATAAATAAAGTTCATCATCGATCATAGTGGAAGAATAATTCTAGTAACTAGCAGTTTTATCTGGTGTCCCCAAGTGCAATATCTCCATAGAATGACTTGAGTACAGTTTTTCTAATTGTTCTGTAGGTGAGTTCAACAGCTAAACCATGTGGATTGTTAACTGTTAATTGAATAAACTCTTTTTACTTTTTGCATCTTTATTGTGCTGGAGATATATCCTACATGGTCACTTAGTCTTTTCTATATTTCCTATTTGAAGAACTGAGAGTTGCGGGAGAGCTTTATGTGCATACGTCTCTATCCTTTTAGGAAAAGGGGAGAGGTAAGGGTTGCGTTTCTTTGATCATGAGTATCATAGGCTTAATGTGCACTTAAGCAATTTATACCCTTGAGATTGCTATTCTCCTTGTACCTCAGAAACATCATGTGTAGCTTAGATCTTTAATGTCCACAAAAATGACAATCACATCTGTGATTTAACTTTTGAAAAAGATGTCCATTTGGTCATTTTGGTGTTGTACTATTGTCATCTTTTGTGTTTGATAAGTAATTAAAGAGTTAATAAATCTATGCACTGACAATATGCATAACTAAGGTTGTGCATCCCTCTATTGTGACTAAAGATTGGTTACGTCTACCTATCATGTACAATAACCAGATTGCACCAAAAAGTTAAAAAATATTATGTATTTTGCTTGACGTTGAATCTTGAAATTTATTTGATTATAAATAGTTTCTTCTTGTGATTGACATCTATAGGTATATATAAGTATGTTATATATTTATGCAATACTTTTGCCTATAATTGATACAACATAGAAAAGAAAATAGGTTCAATAAAGACAAAGAGAAAACTGTTGCAATTAACCGTTGCAACAAATATTGCATAAGATACTACAGCGACGGTTTGCAAACGTTCCAAAAGGGGCTACAACTGTTGCAAAAACTTTATAGGAATAGTTAGAGAGTCGTCCCAATAGGGGCAAGAACCGTTGCGATAGTTTGTTATATGGGATCAGCTGAAACCATCCCATTAGGGTGTAAACATCGTTGCAATAGTTATTGTATGGGAACAGTTGCGTACCGTCCCAATAGGGGGTAAAAACCGTTGCAATAGAAGCATCCACCACAACGGTTGTTAGAACTGTTGCAATATTCCGTTGCTATAGACCTATCGCAACGCGACCTGTTGGAATGGTTGTTCAAACCGTTGCAATAGGGCTTTGGCAACGGTATTCCTGTCTATGGCAACGGAAAAAGAACCATTGCCATAAGCTATATTTCTAGTAGTGATATGATATGTATGTATATTATACAACTATAGTTTGAAAAAAATACAATTTATAGCTATAGTTAGGGTTTTGTTGCTATTTTTTCTCTCCTCTATTCCTCTCTGTCGCCTCTCTTCTCTCTCTGCAATTTCTTGGAAATATACAATTATAAATGTATACCAGCTGCATATATACAATTATTTTGATAGATATACATAGTCAATTTGACAGAAATACATATACAATTCTCCTCTCTCCACTCTCACTCGCCTCTCTCCTCCCTCTCTTGATCTCGCTCGCCTCTCTCCTCCCTCTCCCAATGTCACTTGTCAAATATATAAATATATATGTATATTAATTACATATATACAATTATTTGACAGATACACACATACAATTTGACAAATATACATATACAATACGCCTCTCTCCTCCCTCTCCCGATCTCGCTCGCCTCTCTCCTCCCCTCCAGGTGACATAGTCGAGGTTATATTGTGTAATTATGTATAATCTAACTATTTGACCATATTAAATTTCAAACCTAGGCTATTTATGAAAATTTTCCTATTTTTAATTGGGATATCTATCTAGAGATAATTAGGGCAAAATTACTCGGTTTAGTGGCATGAGTTTCTCTTTAAAAAAGTAACAATATAATGATCTTTTTACAAGATATATACTAGGGGAAATTACATATATATACAAAAACGTAAAAAGTTTACAAAAAAAAGTAGCTCATATTTTATTTACATAAAAAATAGCCCAAAATCAGTTAAACTATATATGACTATACAATATAGTTTGTCAAAAGTTATAGAAAATATACACTACTATACAATGTATATTACTTATACATGAGCTATACACTAAATACACATTATGATACGCAAATATACACTGACTATACATGCCTATACAACGAGATTTTTTTTTTTAATTTTTTAAGTTTAGTGTCTTTCGATGTAATTTGCTTTATATACTATCTCGTAAAAACATACCATTGTCATAAACAAAATATACTGATATATGTTGTACACTTTTTTAAATCAAGGTTTTTTTTAGTTGTTTTTCAGAGGTTATTCTATCATCATCATCAATAAATCAAAGCAACAAATATGTTGTATGTATTTTGTATATCATGTGTATGTCATCGCACATCCATTGTTACATTGGACATGTAAATAACATTTATCTGACAATATAAAACATACAACTTATTATTATACTCTCACTTCGAATTTCAATATGAAATTTCAATCAAAATCAATTCTAATTTTCACCAAACAAAACTCAAAATCAACATATAAACTCGATCCACAAATATGGAACTTTTAATAGAGTTTAGCGCTTTGAGTGTTTTGGTGAAAGAAAGCGATGGGGTGATGGATGGAGAAAATTAGAGCCTAAAATGGAAAAGATTGGACTATAATTATTAACATTTTTATCATTTTGCTATAATTGATAAAGTCGAAGATTGGAGTCTAATTATTTATTATTTTATTATTTTGCTATACTTGATATAGTGTTGTTATTAATTAATATAATTTCAAAAGATAATATATATCTGAAATATCTATTTCAGATAATTAATTTTTATTTTTAAAATTTAATATAACATTGTATTACACTTGTAATTACATATTGGCAAACAAATAAGCCACTATAATTACTAGATTGTGTAATTACAAAATTGATAACTTGCCAAATATATCTTAAATACTCCCTCCGTCTATCTTTACTTGTCCTCTATACTATTTTGGAATGTCCAACAATAGTTGTCCACTTTATGAAATTAAGAGATAATTTTATACTTACTACCTAATTTGCCCTTATAATTAATTACAATCATTTCTCTATTTTATTTTTCAAGACATGATGATTTGGTAAAATTAGTCTTATCATTTACTACTTCTTAATCCCTATGCCAAATCAATAAGAGATAAGTAAAGATGGACAGAGGGAATAGTTTGGTTCTTTTTCATCTTATCTAATTTAAACCCTTACAAAAAAAAAACGCAATTAGCTCTATTGAAGCACTAGGAAAGAAACACTCACAGATTTTTAATTGTAATAAATTCAACTAATCGCTTGGGACTTGGGAGGGGTTATGGAAGTGGACTATGTAATAGCTTTGTGATTTTAATAAAGTTAATCCTATGAGAAGTGAGCCTTATTCTCAATCAAATTAAACCTAACTCGTTGAAATTTTACCATATTAATAAGTTGAACTTTATATGGTTTACTAATCACTTGGTTGATATTTTCAACATTTGACTAAGCAAAGTCACTAAATACATTCCTATCCTAAATACGAATTTGTTGCCCAGGTTCAAGAACAAGCTTTGTTCAATACTATATGTAATTTAGAATTCTCTCTCCTGAATTTAATTCTAGATTTATATATCATATTCAATTGTTGACGTCCAAACATGATCCCAATCATTTTTCTTCGATTTCTATTCAGACTTTGAAATCATATGTGATTCTTTTCTAATTTCACATCATTTCAAGTTCTCAAAATCATGTCCTCCTATATATATCTCACACTTTTACTCATATTTCAAAGCTCGTTTTTCGCTTAATTTAGAACCAAATCATCACTTTTCCGCAAAAGACAAACAAAATGTGAATATTAAGCACAAGGTAAATAAAATCAACTTAAACACAAGGTATCGATCTAAATATGATGTAAAACATACCTAAAATTATGTAACTTTAGTCATCAATCAATGAGCATGATGAATAAATATATTGTCAAATAATTTACCTTAGAAGTCACTCCTAAAACTTTTTTTTCATTTGTTACGAACTTGCTAAATAAGTAATGGTAGTTATCTCATCAGAATCAACCATCATTACCAAACACAATATATCTTATAAGTTAATTAGATATACATAGTATTATTCTTTTCCTATCACTATTTTGTCTTTAATTTCACATTAATATAATGTAAATCTTTATCTTATCGAAAGATATTATAATTTGACTGATATGATAGGTGAGGAATCACTATGAATCTGTGTTACCCACCAGTTGTTCCATTCTACTATATTTATTTTCTAATCCATAGTAATTTAAAAGAACACAATTTTGTTAATTTTATAGGGCGGTCTTTTCATTCTTCCTTTTTAACCACAGATATATTATTCTTTTCAAATGTTGATTGCATGCAATAGTTAGAGTCATCAATAAAGTCTAAGTTCATTGAGTCAATTCGGTCCATATTTTCACTAATCACTTTAACAGTGTCAAAATACGCTATTTCTTGAGTCACCAGATGTAACATTCCAAGCTTTCTTTACAAAGAGCACGTCGAAAAGTCAAAAGGATTCAAAAATAACTACAAAAATAGCTTTAGTGCAATTTTTGGTCAAAGAATTCCAAAGATAATTTTTTGAGGCAAAGTTGCTAACCAAAAGAATGCGACAAGTCATTGACCTGCCCCAACTTAGTTCATTTTATCCTTTTATTTATAAAACGCACTCAGTGCATGCATTTTATGTGTTGATGACTTCTTTGTTCATAAAACGCACTCAGTTCATGCATTTTATATGTTGATAAACTCTTTGTTCAAAAAAAGCACTCACCTCATGCGCTTTATGTATTGATAACCCCTTTGTTCATAAATCTCAATAAATACATGCATAAATGCATGCGTTTTACGTGTTTCATTAAAATATGAACTGAAATGGAACAAGTCTGCGTCGCAGACTTGCTCCATCACAGTACTCAATTTACAGTTTTAAGCAAGGACATTCCCTTCATTTCTCCAACCTCCTATATCAAAACTCCCATTTTTTAGGTCATTTTCACCTCAATAATAGTAATCAATACTCATTCTTTCTCAAACACACGTACATCTTTCAGAGAACAGAGGTTAGGGAGAAATTAGGAGAAAAGAAAAAGACTAAGGTTGAATTTCACCTTCCAAATTTCTCAAAAAATCTTTGTGCTACAGGTATATAAGGCTTCCCAAAGTTGTTTCAAGTTCGTTTTAATATCTATTGATTATCAGTTTTCGCCCAAAATAAAGTATTAGTTGAGTTCAAGTCACCTTCTTTTGAAGTATACGCATATGCTATCTCTTTGAAGAATTATTACATTACATTATTCTAATGTCAAGTCATGAATGTCAAGACATTTTGTTATATTTATTTAGAACTCTAAAGAACTCATATAAAGCTATCAAGTCCTAAGTATGAGTTGAGTCAAAGAAGTATCTTGAGTTGTAATTTCAGCATGAGTTGTACAAGAATTCTATTGATTATATTTCTTTTTTAGCATACATATTGGTACCCCTACACAGGGATTTTGTAACTTAGTTGACAAATAAACTATTATTTTATGTCTTCATTGAATTGAGACTCTATTCTTTTAAAGAGAAGTAAAAAGTTGAGAAAGTTAAACCTAGGCTGAGACCCAAAAGATTTAATGAGTAATTTCACTCTTAACTTATGAGCATATAAATGACTTTGGAAGTACTATTAAGTATCGATGTGGGTAGGAGTTTAGATAACTCTAATCTCATAAACTACGTAGCTAGCATGGGATAGGGTTGTACCAAATTATAAAACTCCTCATATATCACTGAGATGGTCAAGTTAAATGGATCCATGAATTAAGTTCGTTCCTTACCTTGGCAAGGTATGTATTAGAATGGCTCTGACAATACGAAAAAGACGTATCATCACGAAGCTCATAGTGGTGGTTGTCGGTTAAAGAAACTGATCCCCAAACTAAAATATATTATATTATATATGTATATTGAGTTACATTCATTTATGCATTTAAATTGTGAATTTATTTACAGTTCACTACTTCTGTTGCTGAGTTATTTTTGAGTTAACTCTTTGAGTAGGGCATCCTATCCTGAGTTCCTCAACTTTCTCAAGGTTAGTCATATTAATAAAGATAAAATAAATAAATAAATAAATAATACCTTAGCCTTGAAGCTTAACATTTATTCTTTAAGACGGTAGAGTCTCGTGCTGATAACATGTTATGAAACTGTATAAAATAATACAAATAATAAAGTAGGGGAGAAGAGAAAGAATTTCTTATTGCTCTTGAATAATATTGAGATGCCTATTACAATGAAGGAAACACTTATATTTATAGGGAAAAAACTAACTTGGTCTTCAAGTAAGAAACTGAATTGGTTTTCAAGTAGGATTCCTAACTCCTAAAGGAATCTGCATAAATAGACATTCACCATAAATAGAATATATTTGTAACACTCTCCCTTGAATGTCTATTTGCTAAACTATGTGCCTCGTTAAAACCTTACTAGATAAAACCCTGTGGGAAAAATTTTTAGTGAAGGAAAAAGAGTACACATATCTAATAATACGCATTTTGGATGCCTCATTAAAAACTTTACAAGGGAAACCCAATGGGACAAAACCTTGGGAGAAAAAAAGAGTTCATCGCATGTTAACTCCGCCTGATCAGAACAGCAATCTAAGGACTTGAATTTTCGCATCCCAATCTTGTGTACCATCTTCTTGAAAGTTGTAATTGGTAGAGACTTGGTGAACAAATCAGCTACATTATCACTCGAATGAATCTGTTGCACATTTATATCATCATTCTTTTGGAGCTCATATGTATAGAAACATTTTGGTGAAATCGTATTTTGTTCTATCTTCTTTTATGAATCCTTCCTTTAGGATCAAAGAGTTTTGCCAGCTCCACACTTTAACTTCTTTAAGCAAACAATATATTGTCTTTTGAAAACTCTTCAAGAGTTTCAATTCAAGTTATCAACTTACATAACAATATGAAAGATTCTTGATTTATTTTATCAATATGAGGATTACAACGAAGTTTTTAAGTACTTGTACATGCTTCATGCATTTTAAATCCTTCAAATACTTTCAATCTTTCATATCAGTTTTGTTCAGTGATAATATTTCAATATTAAATTCATGACGTTTTCTAGTATCTAGATTGCAAGTCAAATAAGATTTTGCTTACCAAGATGCATCATTGCACTTGATAATTAAAGCATGATTTAATTATATCATAGAGCTTAGATCCTGATAATCTTTTACAATATTGCGATATATTGTATCAAAACTGTCATAGACGAAATATTCTTTTTGTCAGTTTGCAATGTGATATAACTTGTTGAGATCTCATCATTTTATATTTCCAGGTAGCTACCCCTCTCATGAGGTTTCATGAAGTATTATATCATAAGCTCCTCAAGAGCCCATTGCCTCTTAATGATGATCATTTGGATCATTTGCTCCTTTTCTTTTCAAGAATTATCTTATTTGGGATCGATTGCATGTTTCATGCATGTCATAGATTTTGTCCTTCAGGAAAATTCCATAAGAGTATTTCAACTCTTAGTTTCTTACTATCTCCCCCCTTATGTTAGACAAACTAACATATATTCCAATCTACCTTGGAGAATTCATCTTTTATGCATCATGGTATATTTATTAATTATATACCGCATATCCAAATTATTAGATGAAAATTATATGGTTCTTGACCATAAATCAATTCGAGGAGAAATTGATCATAATGTATTGGATTGATGCATATTTTTGTCTATAATTTGTCATATTTCAGACCATGAAGCTTTGTTCTCATAAGCAATGATTGACCATTTATTTAAGGCATTTAATGTTAATCAACTTGGATATTTATCAGTATTATCAAGATGAATTATCTTGATTACGTATTCTGAAAAGTTGTGCTCTTAACTCAATTATCTTGCACAAACAATTTTGCGAATGTCAAACTTCAAGTCGACAATAAAACACATATGTGATCATGTTATTGATGCATCTATTTCATTATCACATGATGGTGAAAGGGCTCATATTCACCTTTCACACTTTCATAATTTAGGGAATTCAATAGTTCATATATCACATGATGGTGAACGGGCCCATATTCACCTTTCATACTTTCAGAATTTAGGGAATTCAATCCCAATATTAGTTGATCCAATCAACTTATCATGAGAACAAACAATTTTGAAAGATCTTTTATTTTTTCAATATGTCTAATGAGTAAACTTCAAGTTTGTCATGACATATGTCTTTTGTTATAGTAAATTTCTGATGTACTATTACATGAACAAAATTTGAATTTCTTATTCAGTGAGTAAATTTCAACTTTAATTTATTCTCAACTACTCTACTTCTCGTAGAGGTGAGCCATGATCCTTGTTAAATTAGTAAATGCATCTGGCATCCGATTTGCAATTTTTACATGTGAATAATCTTTTATACTTTTTGCTCACAAATAAAAACATATGAATCAAGATGAGACAATGATGAATTTTTTCACAAAATTTCTCTTTTGATATCATCATCTTTTCCCCCTAATTTTGGAAAAAGTGTCTTATCAAATCGACAATCTGCAAATCAAGCAGTGAACATATCTCCAGTTAATGGTTCAAGATACCGAATAATTGAGGGTGATTCAAACCCAACAAATATTTCTAATTTTCTTTGAGATCCCATTTGTGCGATGTGGTGGTACCACAGTTACATATGCAACATATTAAAAAATTCTTAGATGGGATATATTAGATTCTTGAACCAAAACCAGTTGCAATGGAGAATGCTTATGATAATTTATCGGTTTGAGAGGAATAAGTGTTGCAGCATGCAAAATTGCATGTCCCCATAAAGAAGTGGGCAATCTAGTTTTCATAAGCAATGGTCTTGCTATCAATTGCAAGCGTTTAATTAATAACTCAGCAAGGCCATTTTGAATATGAACATGAGCAACATGATGTTCCAACTCTTATCCTAATGGATAAACAATAGTCATTAAATGCTTGGGATGAAAACTCTGCAGCATTATCAAGGCGAATGAACTTAATCAGATTATCAGGAAATTGTGCTCATAATCATATTATTTGTGCTAATAATTTTGCAAATGTCAAATTATGAGATGACAATAGGCACACATGAGACCATCTAGATGAAACATCTATTAGAACCATAAAATATCTAAACGTCCCATTAGGTGGGTGAATAGGTCCACAAATATCCTCATGTATACGTTTCAAAAACGCAAGGGACTCAATCTCAACTTTCATTGGTGATGGTCTCACAATCAACTTGCCTTGATAATAAGTAGTACAAGAAAATTCACCATTTAAAATAATCTTTAAGTTCTTTAATGGATGTCAATTTGAATTTTCTTTAATTCAAATTATCAAAAGGTCTCATTCTTCATGAATGGAACACAATCACCTTAGCATATCAATTTATGATAGCTTAGCACCTTATTCCATGTTCATGTGCATTATTCAATCATTTATCTTGTTTCAGACATTATATATTGCTACCACATTCACTTTAGAAAATGAAACATTTTAATAGAATATATTTTATCACTTTTCACGAAAAATACATTATTTTGCTTTAGTCATCATTACATCATTAATATGGTGCATTGAGACTTGAACCCAACGTCTTCTCCATATAAAGATGTCTTATGCCATAAATTGATAGAGCTTGAACCCAACATCTTTAACTTGATATTCATATTTTCAAATTCATCAAGATGATGTTACAAGAATATCGTAGCTTTAACACAGTTTTATTTTGATGCTTTATTTTCATTCTTTAATGATGTCTCCAAGACATCTAGCATCCAACACCCATAAAGGATAGTTTTTGCCCAAACTATGAAGGGCAACAAACTCAACTTTTCCAAGGTTAGTCATATCAATAAAGATAAAACAAAAACAAAAAAAATAAACAATACCTTAGCCTTGAAACTTAACCTTTATTCTTTAAGACGGTAGAGTCTCGTGTTGATAATGTGTTATGAAACTGTATAAAATAATACAAAGAATAAAGTAGGGGAGAAGAGAAAGAATTTCTTATTGCTCTTGAATAATATTGAGATGTCTATTACAATGAAGGAAACTATATTTATAGGGAAAAAACTGACTTGGTCTTTAAGTAAAAAACTGAATTGGGTTTTCAAGTAGGATTCCTAACTCTTGAATCTACATAAATAGACATTTACCATAAATAGAATATATTTATAACAGAAAAAAATTCTCAATTTTTTGAATTTTTTTCTTAATTATATTTATAATTTGTTTCTAAATAAATTTTTAATTTTGTGGATTTTTTTCTTATTTAGAATTTGTTTCTAAATAAAATCTTTAAAAAAAATTGTTAATTTTGTGGATTTTTTTCTTATTTAGAATTTGTTTCTAAATAAAATCTTTAAAAAAAATTGTTAATTTTGTGGATTTTTTTTCTTAATTCTATTTAGAATTTGTTTCTAAATAAATTCTTAATTTTTGGATTTTTTTTCTTTCTTAGAATTTGTTTCTAAATAAATTCTAAATAAAATTTTAAAAAAAGATTCTTAATTTTGTGATTTTTTTCTTAATTTTATTTAGAATTTTTTTTAAATGACGTGGCCGAATTAAAATGTGTCATGTGTAAAAGATGGTTTTGCAAAACCATCATTAAAAAATAATTGCATGGATGAGCCTTTTCCTTAACAACAATGACATATTTGAGCCAAACTTTTAACGGATGACATAAATGAACCTTTTGTTAAAGTTTGATGACATATTTGATTCTTTTTCCTTAAAATAATAAATCAGTTCGATCTAATCTGTAAAATTTCAAATCCTATATAAACTAGTCCAAATAAATTGAATCAGCCTATATCGACAACTCTAGTAACAGAGTACTAGGAATTAGATGCAAGAATGATGTCAAAAGTCTTTGACTACTATATATCGTTGCCAACTTTTGAAGTGAAGTCTTATGTCAACCAAACTTCTACATATTTTAATTATCTCTCTTCAAAGTAATTAAGGTTGGTTATATAACATGATTTCATATTTCCGATATTGATAGTTTTTCTATTTCCCAAGGCAACCAGAAAGTGATAATAAGAATTGATCTCATACCTATAGTTTGAAAATTCCTTACATGTCCCATGAAACTATAAATCTCAGTGCTCACGTACTTAAAATTTAAATATTTTGAATTTTAATTTATCATATTTTTTAGATTACATATTCAAACATAAAATTTATTACAATTTTAATCGATTTTTATGCTCCCGCACATTGAATTTTGAAAGTACTTAACTTTATTTTAGATGAATTCAATGCTTGAACACTTCATCTGCCATGCCATTTAGCTTTTTCTTTTTCTCTAGAATTTAAAAAAAAAAAAAGAATTAATGCAAAGTTGTCGAAGAATTAATGCAAAGTTGTCGTTGGATAGTTTTTATTTATCTCAACACATAATAATTTGACGATCATAAGGAGAAGAATAAAAAAATTGCATCTTTTTCGTGAAGATTATAAATTTTACATAAATTATTTAAAATTAAATATTATTATCTGTTGATATTCTTTTTTTCTTTTTTTGATTACTGTTTTTTAGGAACAAAACTTAGTCGTAAGTATCGCTTGGTTAGAGTTAGATTGTACTTTCTTTCGATTTTCAAATATGTTAGGATCTTTTCTGAATGTTTCAGGATTTACTGTGTGTATTTTAAAAAAGGCACTATCATTTTTTGATGAAAAGTTTTAATCCATTCTTTAAATGAAAAAGAGTAACAAAATGTCTTTAAATTATTATTTTTTAAATATTTTTTTCTGATAAAAACATCATTTTTAAGAAATATTTTTTTTTAAAAAAAATCTCTTTAATAATATAGAAAATATTTTTATTTCTTAATCTTTTTCAAATTGAAGAAGGATAAGTATTTGCTAATATAATCCTTCATTTTAAAGTTAGATAGAACAATCATACAATAATAATATACCCAGTGAAATCTCACAAGTGAGGTTTGGAGAGGGTGAAATTAAGAAATTAAAATGTTTCTAATTTATCAAGAAAAAGAATTTTGGTTATCTAAATAAAAATGAATAATGTGGAACCTAGATTATCGGTTTTGAAATTTGAAATTAGATGAAGTTATTCTTTTTCATTTTACTTGAAATTACATAATATTTTATCACGACAACTACCCCCCCCCCACACCACGAGTCTCATTTTATGTTGTATTTTTTTTATATTTTTAGAGAATTTTAAAGTTAAATTAATTTAATTATAGTAAGGTGATATTTTTTTCAGACAAAGTAAAAAGAAAAATATGTCACATAAAATGAGACAAAGGGAGTAAAATAGAAATATAGGAGTATATGTTTATTAGAAAAAAGAATATTTTTGACTCAATAGGACAATAGGCACATTTTCCAGCCAAACTATTAATAGTAGAGACATTTTTAATCAATACTATTTTATTCAATTTTGCATAATTTAAAAATATTGTTTATCACTAATTCCTTCTTTAAAGGATACATTTATTTTTTATGTAAAAATAAGAAATAAAGATATCCGCCGAAATGAATATCATGTCGAAACACTGAATGAGAAGAATACTGAATATCTTTGCATAACTAAAAGCGTCTCAGGCCATAAACACATGTTAGAAAAATTGTCAACCCTATCGTCTTATTAACTATCGGATATTGTGAATATGCCACCTCTTGCCAAGTGGCCAAGAGATGTGCATGATGTATATGTAATTGTCCAAGTGTCAAGTAGTGTAAATATGTCACCTTTTGCCAAGTGGCCAAGAGGTGTGCATGGTGTATATGTAATTATCCACCAAGTGTCAAAAAAAGACACTTAGTCACCATGTTGTAAGGATATAAATAGGCATCTTCTAAAAATAGAAAAAGAGAAGAAAATTGGAAAAAAGAAAACCTTGTACTTTTAATTTTTATCATTTAATATATTTTGTGGTATTTTCCTTCTCCGTATTTTCTCCAATACCCATTTTCATAATACGTTATCAGCACGAGGTTCTAACCACTTCAAGCTACGTTAAACATGTAACAAGGTAAAAATTTTATTTTCGTAAAAATATCTAACATTACCAAACTTGAATTTGTTGCCTTGGACATATCGGGAAAAGACTACTCATCATGGGCACTAAATGCCAAAATTCATCTGGATGTGAAGGGTCTCGCAGATACCATCAAAGAAGACAACCAGACATCCAGCCAGGATCGTGCCAAGGCCTTAATATTTCTCTGCCATCATCTTGACAAGGGACTAAAAATGCAATATCTTCCTTTGAAAGACCCCCTCGCACTGTGGAATAATTTAAAAGATATGTTTGACCACCTGAAGTTGGTCATTCTCCCACAAGCGCATCATGATTGGCTCAACTTGAGGTTGATGGACTTTAAAAGTATAATCGAATATAATTCGGCTATGTATAAAATTATGTCCCAGTTAACCTTATGTGGAGAAAAGGTCACCGAACACGATAAACTCGAGAAAACGTATTCTATGTTCCCTCCCGCAAATATGCTCCTACAACAGCAATATCGAAAAAAGGGCTTCCAAAGGTATTTTGATTTACTTTCGCACTTGTTTGTTGTTGAACAACACAGTGACCTATTGATGAAAAATCATAAAAGCCAACCTGTTGGTTCTACATCACTCCTGAAGTGAATCAGACAAATTATAATCAACGAGAAAAGGGTCATGGCCCCGGTCGTGATCATGGCCGTGGTCGTAGAAGAAATTATAATCATGATGGTCGTGTTGCACCCAGAAATGACCGGCAATATAAAAGGAAGGGTGAAAAGAAAGAGGTTGTGTCGAAGAAAAATTCAGAAGATATATGCAATAGATGCGGAGGAATGGGGCACTGATCGCATACTTGTCGATCATCCAGACGTTTGGTCTAACTCTATCAGGCATCACTAAAAAGGACAATTCCAATCCAGAGACAAATTTTACCTCTGAGGATAGTGATGAACCTCTACATAAGACAGGTAATAATGCAGAGGTGAATTTTATATTTGAAAATAATGTTGAGCCTATGCATTTGGATGTGGCTGACTTCATTATTTTCCCGAAAGGAAACATGGCCACTGATGGGCCTTCTGTAATCTAGATAACCTTCTCTTCCTATTTATTTATGTTTGTTGGTGTACGTTGATATTATTCGAATATCTGTAAATAAATAAATTATGTACTGGTTTTGGTTAATGGTAATATTTACTTCGTTTTGTTTTTGAAAAAAAATATGGATATGCCTCAAATTTTATTTGGATTGCTGATCAATCGTGAGGATATTTGTGCAATTAATAGTGGAACAACTCACGTCATTTTCAAAGATGAGAAATACTTTTCGTACTTGCTTAGAAGAAAAGCAAATATTACTACAATCTCTGGTAATTCAAAATTAATCGAAGGCTTCGGAAGAGCTGTTATATTTCTACCTAAGGGGACAAAACTCATTATAGAAGATGCACTTTTCTCTTCAAGATCCCCCAGGAACTTGTTAAGTTTCAAAGATATCCGCCGAAATGAATATCATGTCGAAACACTGAATGAGAAGAATACTGAATATCTTTGCATAACTAAAAGCGTCTCAGGCCATAAACACATGTTAGAAAAATTGTCAACCCTATCTTTTGGCCTATATTATGCTGAAATTAGTGTAATTGAAGCACATTCAATCGTAAATCATAAGTTTACTGATTTGAATACTTTTCTGTTGTGGCATGACCAAATAGGTCATCCTGGATCAATAATGATAAGACAAATCCTTAAAAATTCAACTAGGCACCCATTAAAGAACCTGAAGATTCTTACCAATAATAAATTTTCTTGTGCTGCTTGCTATCAAGGCAAATTAATTGTCAGACCATTGACCCTGAAGGTCGGCATCGAGTCCCCTAAATTTTGGAGCGTTTACATGGGAACATATGTGGACCTATTCATTCACCTAGTAGGGTGTTTAGATATTTTATAGTCCTAATAGATGCATCCTCTAGATAGTCTCATGTGTTCCTCTTATCATCTCGCAACTTAGCGTTTGCGAAGTTATCGGCACAAATAATAAGGTTACAGGCATAATTTCTAGATTATCCTATTAAGTCTATTCGTCTAGATAATGCTGGAGAATTTACATCCCAAGCGTTTGATGATTACTGTTTATCAATTGAGATAAGAATTGAACATCCAATTGCTCATATTCATACTCAAAATGGCCTTACAGAGTCATTTTTTAAGCGCGTACAATTCATAGTAAGATCATTACTCATGAGAACAAAGTTTCTCATTACTGTTTGGGGTCACGCCATCTTATATGCAGCATCACTCATTCGCCTCAGACTGACCAACTATAATAAATACTCTCCGTCACAATTAGTATTTGGTCATGAGCTTAATATCGCTCATCTGCAAATAATTAATTGTGCAGTATACGTGCCCGTAGCACCACCACAACGTACCAAAATGGGCCATCAACGAAGGTTGGGAATATATATTGGGTTTGATTCACCTTCCATAATTTGCTACCTTGAGCCGCTGACAGGAGATTTATTTACTGCTAGATTTGCAGATTATCAATTTGATGAAACAAGCTTCCCGCAATTAGGGAGAGAGAAAAAGAAGGAACCCGAAAGAGAAATTACATGGAGAGTTCCATCACTATCTCATGTTGATCCACGCACTCATATGTGTGAGCAGGAGGTCCAGAAGATCATCCACTTACAGAAAATAGCGAATCAAATGCCAGATACATTTATCGATCTGCAAAGGATAACTAAATCACAGATCCCTACGGTAAATGTGCCTATCTGGATTGATATCCCAAAAGGACCATCTGCTAGTGTCATAGCTTTTGAATCACAAATACGTCTGAAGCATGGTAGGTCATTGGGTTCAAAGGATAAAAATCCTAGGAAAAGAAGCATGAAAAATAATAAAAATGACACTATAAAAGAACCTCATGAAGAAGTCCAAGAACTGATTAATCCTGATGTTCCTGAAGAAATCAGTGAACCCGAGACTCAAGTGAATGAAAAACTTTCAATGAGTTCTACTGGTGATGGAATAAATTTAGATTGATAAAAAATTACAGTGGATAATATTTTTGCATATAATGTTGCACTTAACTTTATGCAAGAGAGTGAGGATCTTAAGCCTAAATCCATCAAAGATTGTTGACATAAAGATGATTGGCCAAAATAGAAAGAGGCGATTCAATCAGAGTTGAATTCACTTGCTAAGCGTGAGGTATTTGGACCTGTAGTCCAAACCCCTAATGGTACGAAATCAATTGGCTATAAATGAGTTTTTGTGCGAAAGCGAAATGAGATAAATGAAATTGTAAGATATAAGGCACGTCTTGTTGCACAAGGATTCTCTCAAAAGCCCGGTGTCAACTATGAGGAAACATATTCACTCGTAATGGATGCAATAACTTTTCAATATCTTATTGGTTTAGTTATACATGAAAATCTTGAAATACACCTAATGGATGTGGTTACAACTTATCTTTATGATTCACTTGATATTGAAATTTATATGAGAATTCTAGAAGAATTTTCAAATTGCCTGATGCATATAAGTCTAAGTCTCAGGAAATGTTATCAGTTAGATTGCAAAGTTTATTGTATAGTTTGAAACAATCCGGACGTATGTGGTATAATCGCCTTAGTGAGTACTTGATTAATGAAGGTTATATAAATGATGTCATTTGTCCTTGCATCTTTATTAAGAATACAAAATCAGGATATGTTATTCTCGCCATTTATGTTGATGACATAAATCTCATTGGAACCCCTGAAGAGGTTTAAAAGGCAATTGAATCCCTAAAGAAAGAATTTGAGATGAAAGACCATGGAAAGACAAAACTTTGTCTAGGTCTGCAACAGATGAAAATTTTGTTCATCAATCTGCCTATACTGAAAGAATCTTAAAACGATTTTATATGGACAAAGTGCATCCATTAAGTACTCCAATGGTTGTTAGATCACTTGAAGTGAATAAAGACTCATTCCGACCTCTAGAAAAAGGTGAAGAACCTATTGGTCCCGAAGTACCATATCTAAGTGTTATTGGTGCACTTATGTATCTTGCAAATGCAACTAGACCTGATATAATATTTTCTGTCAATTTACTAGCAAGATATAGTTCTTCCCCAACACGAAGACAGTAGAATGGTATCAAGCATATCCAGCAATACCTAAAAGGAATTGTCGATATAGGTATGTTCTATACTAACCAAGGTTATACAAATCTTATTGGTTATGCAGATGCAGGTTATTTATTAGATCCGCATAAAGTTCGATCTCAAACAGGCTTCTGTGTACGTATGGAGGACTTGCTATATCATGACGATCTACAAAGCAATCCGCTGTTGCTACTTCTTCAAATCATGCTGAAATAATAGCAATTCATGAAGCAAGTAGAGAATGTGTATGGTTGAGATCGATGATACATTCCATCAATGAAAAATGTGGACTGAAGAATAATGTCGAAATGCCCACGACCATATTCGAAGATAATGTTGCGTGCATAGCTCAAATAAAAGGAGGCTTCATAAAAGAAGACAGAACATTTCACCAAAAATGTTCTTCACACATGATCTCCAGAAAAATGGTGATATTGACGTGCAGCAAATACGTTCAAGTGATAATCTAGCAGATTTATTCACTAAATCTTTAACAGCCTCAACTCTTAAGAAAATGATACACAAGATTGAAATTCGAAGACTCCACCAATTGGATCGTCGCCTTTAAAAAGGGGGGGTAGAATACGCACTATACTCTTTTTCCCTTAACCAAGGTTTTTTCGCACTAGATTTTCCTGGTAAGGTTTTTAATGAGACATCCAGAAATGCGTATTAAGGATATCTAACAGCTTCCTTTACATGGACAATTAAGGGGGAGCATTGTGAATCTGCCACCTCTTGCCAAGTGACCAAGAAGTGTGCATGATGTATATGTAATTGTCCAAGTGTCAAGTAGTGTGAATATGTCACCTCTTGCCAAGTGACTAAGAGGTGTGCATGGTGTATATGTAATTATCCACCAAGTGTCAAAGAAAGACACTTTGTCATCATATTGTAAAACTATAAATAGCCATCTTTCAAAAATAGAAAAAGACAAGAAAATTGAAAAAAGAAAATCTTGCACTTTTAATTTTTATCATTTAATATATTTTGTGGTATTTTCTTTGTCCATATTTTCTTTAATACCCGTTTTCATGACATCGGACTATGTTTGTACTTGGAAGAGTGATTTACTCAACCAATCACAGTAAGGTATAATATGTGTGGTTCACAGCAAAAAATCTTCACAATTAAGGGCATTTTCGTCATTAAACTTATTTGCCCTTGCCTTCAGATTGATACACCTGGATTGATAGTTGCAACGTCACTATACACGTGGAGTATCAGTGTTCTCTCTCAGCCTTCATGAAATTTCATTTTCCAAATTGGTCTGTACTTCTTTTTCTCTTTGTTCTTCCACAAACGTTTCATCACATTCTACAGCAGAGGAAGACAAAAATTTTCGTCCTCCAAAACTATTTGCCCTTTAATCTTTTTCAGGTATTCTTGCAATTTTAAGGTAATTTTTTTCTCATTTATTCGGCTCCCTCTTCAATTTTTAGATTCAATTTCTTTAACTTTTCATCTGTGTCTATTTTCTTCTGAATTATCTTTTAGTGTCAGTCCATCTTCTTTTTTGGGGGAGGATTTGTTTCATCTTTGAGCAGATGGGTAAAATTTATGGGATGATTTGATAGTGATTTTGGGTTCTTTGCTAGCTGTAGATATTCTTTAATTACACTATTTTACAGAAATCTCTTGAAAATATACCTATAAGAATGCAAATACCTTCACTCCCACCAGGTGCTCGATGAATTTTCCAAAAAGAAAAGAATTATTTTATCTAATTTTTGTGTTATAGAAAGATCAAAACTTTATTTTTAGTGACTGCTGCTTTCAATTGGATCTAAAAGGATAATTTCGTCAATTCTGCCCATGTTGTCCATCCACATGGTGGTATCCGCTTAAGAAAGATATAATCTCCCTTTCCTCCATAATTTTGAGTTTAGATTTCATTTTGGAGTTGGAGTTGGAAATGGGTATCTGAAAAGTTGGAGGTTTTCCAATAAGAGTTGAGGCTATGATTCGAGTTCCACTTAAGGATTTTGGTCAAAAATTCAAGCGAGAATAATACTTTATTTGAAGGTGCAATTTTTCTACAGTTGATTGAATTCATGATTAAACTCTAAGGAAAAATTAAACAGTCCCGACTCTGCTTTTACGGGTTTTCATTTGATTTGATTCTTTTTTGGCAAGTTGTATAAAATTTTAGTTTAAATACATTCTTAACTGCTTAAACGTAGGTAGACTGTCAATTACAAATTCAGGTCTCCGCAAGTTCTGTCCTCATCACTGCGTTCCAAGCTTTCTAAAGGTACTGTTTTGTGTTTCTCAATTAAATCTGAGACACAATAACAATTGTTTTTCTCTGCGCTTTGGTGACAATTTGCTTCCCTGTATAATCTCCTCGTGTGTAACATTTAGATTTTAAAATGACATGAATGTTGGTACAGGGTCTAACATTTACATTTACAAATGTGTTATTGGTAGGTGCTTGATTCCAACGCCATGTTTTGGTTAGCAAATGCGAACTACAACTTATGAAATTGTTGTGATATAAAACTTATCATATGCTGTTATCTTCGCATTAGCAAAGGCCAACTATTTATGAAATTCCGGATCATTACACTCCTAAATCCAAGCTTATTATTATTCCCTCTTCTTAATTAACATAAGATGAAAACTTTCCATAATCTCTACTATGGTGCCATTACTAGTAGCAGTTATTATTTTCTATTGTACCTTAGCGATAATCGACTGTGCAAAGCTGATATGAACATGAAAAGCTTGTGCTCTTTAAGTATGTTTTACTGACCTATGTTTCTTTCTATTAGAGGTGATGGTGCTGTTTTCGGATGAAGTGATGTTTAAAAGTAGAGAGTTGCAACACCCAAGTAGGCAAGGATCTTGTATCATTCAACCTTATAAACAATTATTCTTGTGATCTTATTTTTCTCACTTAAGTTTGTGTTTTCACAATTTTAAGTTACGAGATGCCATTTACTGGGGTGACGGACATATTTCATCTACAAGAAATTTATTTATTTTTTTGCATTCATAACTCTTTTATCTTATAATTTATTGCTAGTTATAAAAAATCCATGTAATGCAGGGGCACAATATTTATTTTTTAAGTGATACAATTTTATAACAGTAAATAATCTCGTTATATGTAATATTGGTATTTAATTTAAGTGGTAATGATTAAATGATTATAATTTTTTCACCAAAACAAATATGTGGTAATAAGTCATTTCACTTTTTTATGGAAATGTAATGCGAAATGGTTCACTGAGATGTCCTTAATTAAATAATTTATTTATCATTGATCATTAATTTTTTAAATTCAAAATAGTTATAAAATATAGATAAATATTACTATAATTGAAGTATATGAATTGAAAACTGAAAAATTATAGTTAGAACGGGTCATAAATTTTTTTAAAAATTATACATAATTAAATTAAAGTAGAAAAAAATATAATTCGAAAATGACCTTATTGAAGCATACGCATTGACGGAGACGTGTCTGTTGTTTTGTTTTGTTTTAATTTATATGATGATATTACCTGGAACCCACGTACTAATAGATTGGGCTAGCTATTTTCTAACCCACAAAAAAATGAATCGACTTGATCTGACCTGCTAAATTCCAAAACCTACATGAGTTAGACCAAATGGGGTGAGCAGATTTAAGCTATAGATGTTTTTGTAGTTATAAATAATTTCATTAATGAAAAAATAAAAAATATAAAATTAAATTATTACTAAATATAAAAAGATAAAAAAATTTATAGAAAAAAGAGTGTCAGTAAAAATATTATTTGGTATTGCATATTGTTTATCACAAGCGTTTTCATCTCCAATATTTTCAACAAAATATTGATGATGTTTAACCTAAATTGGTACAATTGAATTAATCATGCCCCACCTCTTTGATATTTCCCATTTTCTTTTTCACACTTTTATATTAAACTAAACATTTACATATTCCCTCCAAATTATTATGACTTGTTAGTTTAACAGTACTCTCTCTCATATTAATTGAATTTATAAAATAATATACACATATTAAGAAAAATATTTAAAGATAAAATTTATATCATATTTTTCACTATTATCCTTTGTGAAATCATAATTATGTAATCTAAGTTATCTTCTAAAAAATATAAAATTTTAATAAATGAAAAGACAAATATGAAAAAAATTAAACATTTTTCTTGAACTTTGAATAATTTAAATATTTTAAATATTTAAAAAAAATTTAAAAATTTAAAGATGCCACAAAATCTATCAAGAATTTATAAAAAAATATTTTTTTCCACCAAAAGAAGATTTACAATGTCATGATAAGTGATAAAGACCTCTTTCCATCTCATATTTCAACAAAAATATTTTAATAACAAAAAGTAGAAAATATTAAAAATGCCTCATGTGCTGAAAAACAGAAAACAGTGTGGAGATGATGGTACAACCTAACAACCAATGAGTACCTATAAAATATTTGAGTATCCAAAGTGAAAAAACAAAGTTCATGCTTTTTATTTTATTTATTATGCTCTTCGTTTTAATTTTACAAAGTTTAAAAAAGTAAAAATAATTTTTGAA